>WOVY01014543.1:0-31878 GCA_013436015.1 Rhipicephalus annulatus | reverse complement strand
CCATGCAGAGTGTCTCGAGGCCAAAGAGTATCAGACAGTCTGTTGAACGACACCAAGAATCCGTGCACCGATTTCTACGGCTACGTGTGCAGCTCATGGCGTAGTAAAGGCGGTAGCTTTCACACCGAGGCAACGAGGGAGCACTATTCCGGCTCACAGGACAACTGCTCCACCTGGGCAGATCACGCGCAACTGAGGAGATACGCCAGGGAATGCACCTTTCTCAAGACCATATACAGGTGAGCACTGGCTATTGCTATATTTGTGCAAGAGCAATGAAAGAGAAACAGAATGCGTCAACCACCTATGTAGGGTGCCACTTGAAGCTAAGCGTTCTTCAGCCAAAATGCATTTATTTCACTATTAGAAAAAAGCGATGTCCAAGATCTCGCACTTCAATTGGGGAGGAGTTCTTTGCCGGCCCCATCGACTGCAACGAACAAACTATTGTACAAACCCTTATAAAAAGTTCTCAGGCCACCTTTTCATGTACTGCTATAGAATAGTGGCGG
This sequence comes from Rhipicephalus annulatus, assembly GCA_013436015.1. Classification (NCBI taxonomy): domain Eukaryota; kingdom Metazoa; phylum Arthropoda; class Arachnida; order Ixodida; family Ixodidae; genus Rhipicephalus; species Rhipicephalus annulatus. The sequence goes on along the minus strand of WOVY01014543.1, from coordinate 31,366 downwards.
GTAAATGTTCACAAACCCTACACATGAATCTAAACGCCAGTTGGATTTCGCTACAATTTACGTTGTGGCTTGTTAAATCTCTACACAGTCAGACGTCCTAGTCTTTCGTTCACTTGCGCAGCAGTAGCAGTGGTTTGAGGGTGCGCACCTGACTGTGAATACGGGGCTTTTTGTAAATACATTCATAAATCATCCTTGACTTTTAAGTGTCGACTCTCTCCTCCTCTATACGCCTTGTCAATTTCTTTAGTTTGAGCGCCAAAGAACCTTTGAAAAAATCATACTTGTGGCCTACGGGGGACTGCTACGTACTTTTGTTTTTCTTCAATGCAGAGCGATGTAACTTCATTTGTAGTGGATATGTTGACGCCGTATGTGAGGAAACGTATAGACCTCATCTTTCCTTTTTATGAACCGCCAGATGGCCGAAATTCTTCAATATTTGAGCCTGGGTTTCCGCTACCTTCGCATATTTTGATGCTCTGCTTAAGTAACGAAAACCATTTTTAATCGCAACTCTGTACTTTACCAAGAATAATGATCGTTGCTTTTTCCACCTTTATAATCCTCATCAACTAGTCGATTGTGTGGCGCTTTAAAGGGACCAAAACAAAACGTTTCATCATAATCTGCCTTATTTAGGTTTTTATGTTTCTCTGGCTTGGCAAAATTTTAATTAGCCCATTTGGTCAAAGCACATAATTGTATATTGAATATGTTGTAATTACAATTTATTAATTCAATATTGGGAGCCGTGAGGTACGGAACAAGCAGCTTGGTGTGCGGACAGTCACACTGCGGTGAACGCTACTTTTCCGTGGTCACCGGTGCTTGAAAATCAACATACTCAACTCAAGCTTTCTATCACTTAGCAGTGAACTTGAGCGACTTGCAGCGATCGAATCTTTGGTGCAAAGCAACTGCTCAACTCTATCAGGTGCACGGCATCACACACGCATTGGCAATGGGGTGGTCCTTGGAGGTACGCTGATCTTATAGCCGGCAACTTCTATATATAAGTCCTTGTTTGGCCCTCAAATGTTTTCTTTTACAGGGTACTTTTTCCTACATTTAGAGACATAGTAATCCTGCTGGTATTATACATTTCATTGCAAATCTGAAAGTGATTCTCACTGTGTTGTGGCCCCTTTACTGCAGAGTGAAACTCCGGCGTCTTGGGTCCTCCCCCCCCCCCCCTTCATTTGTGGGCACTAATATTATTCGCATAATTAGCGCCATCGAGCATTGTCACAATGTATTGAGCCCTTCTTGTGCAACACGCAGTGGCTGCTACACCTTCATGTCCAAGGACATTCCACTGAAAAATGCGTTTGGAAGAGACGCAGACGTACCTCGATATCATGCAGCTGATGCGGGCCTCTAATTTCTTCAATGTGGTGCGCTTCCTGGTGTGCGACAGTCTCTGCAGGTAGGTACAGTTAATAGAAAAAATTCGATACAATCCCACCTACCTTGGGATAGATGTTTATGCCATTCGAAAACTGAAAAAGGGAAGGGTAGCAAAATGCTTGGAAGCTGCTCTTGCTAAGTGGCGATATCATCTTCTAGAAGACGGCAGGTGAGGTCAAGTTGAACGAAAAGAGTTCCCTGGTTTGCCTAAAGTCATGAACGCGTCTTTGATGATGTGATGACCTGGTAGAAGAAGGTAAAGGCTATCGGATATACTTATATAATATATCTATATATATCTATATATATATATATATATATATTGTCCGCGACGTCAAGAGAGAGGTCGTACTCGGAGACCGCTGAGAAAACAGCAGCGGGTCGGTCTTTTTGTTAACCGCGTGAGAGAGAGTTCCTCATCTTTCTCGTTGTTGCGTTCTGCATAAAAGCGTGCAGATGCGCGTATGCGCTGTCGCCTTCGTCCTTTTTCGCGGGACGCATGTGACATTTGCCATCCCTCCAAAAATGGCATCGTCCCGATGCGTAGCCAAGGCACTCTACTTATAAAACGCACATATGCACCGGCACGCACAGGACAAACGAGAGTTAGCTGGACAAGTAGGGTTTCATCCGGATGACATGCACGATTTCGGGTGAGCAGTTTCGGCGACTGGAACTGCAATCGCCGTCGGGAATAACTTTGTAGTTGATGTCGTCAATCGTCGGGTGACTCGATATGGGCCAAATATCGTCGTAATAGCTTTTCTGAAAGTCCGCGTCGACGTATTGGGATCCAGACCCATACCTTGTCGCCTGGTTTGTAGGTTACCAATTTATGTCGTTAGGTCGTACCGTTTCGCATCTTTGTGTTGCTGGTGACAAATACGCACGCGGGCTAGCTGTCGGGCTTCTTCGGCACGCTGACCAAATTCTTCGGCGTCAGCGTGAGTGTCGTCACACTCGTGCGGCAGCATAGCGTCCAACGTTGTAGTGACTTCGCGCCCATGTATTAAAACTAAACGGCGTCATTCCGGTAGTTTCCTGCCGGGCAGTATTATAGGCGAAGGTCACTAAGGCAAGATTTCGTCCCAGTTCTTGTGTTCTGTGTCGACATACATGCAGAGCATGTCTGCGAGGGTCTTATTAAGCCGCTCTGTTAGTCCGTTCGTTTGTGGGTGGTACGCCGTTGTTCTCCGGTGAGCTGTACCACTGAGCCTGAGAACTGACTCCAAAAGTTCTGCCACGAACGCAGTTCCTCTATCCGTGATGAGAACTGTTGGAGCACCATGCCGAAGGACGACGTTTTCTATGAAGAAATGAGCCGCTTCTGCTGCTGTGGCCCTCGGCATGGCTTTAGTTTCTGCGTAGCGAGACAAATAATCAGTGGCGACAATGATCCATCTGTTCCCTGTGGTAGAAGTTGGGAATGGGCCCAGGAAATCCATTCCGATTTGGGCGAATGGCTTTGCTGGCACTTGAACGGAATGTAATAAGCCTGCCGGCCTGCCGGGTGGTGCTTTGCGTCTTTGACAGTCGGCACATGTTTTGGACGTGATGTTTCACAGCAGCAGGTAGGTTAGGCCAGTAGTAACTGTTTTGCAGACGGGACAATGTTCGAGTGTAACCGAGATGACCAGAGGTGACTTCATCATGGCAGGCTTCTAGAATTCTTTTCGCAGTGATGCAGGGACGACGAGCAAGTATGGGCTGCCGGTGGGAGAAAAGTTTTTCTTGTATAGGACGTCGTTCCTTAAACAAAAAGATGGCACTCCTCTCGCAAAAATTCGCGGCACGTCTTCCCGTCGTCCTTCTAAAAATCGATAAGCGAAAGCAGGTCAGGGTCACGGCGCTGCTCTTGTGAGATAGTGGCCGCGTTGATGACTCCCAAGAATGCGGCGTCCATAGACTCGTCATTAATAGCGGCAGGCTCAACGGGTGACCGCGAGAGACAGTCTGCGTGGGTGTGCTTCTTCCCTGATTTATAAATAATGGTCATATCAAACTCCTGAAGCCGAAGGCTCCAGCGTGCTAAACGGCCGGATGGGTCTTTCAAGTTAGTGAGCCAGCAAAGCGAGTGGTGATCACCGACGACCTTGAATGAGCGACCGTACAGATACGGTCGAAATTTGAGAACCGCCCAAACCACGGCGAGGCACTCTTTCTCGGTAGTCGAGTAGTTCTCTTCCGTGCGAGAAAGAGCTCTGCTGGCATAGGCTATCACTTTCTCGGAGTTATCTTGCCATTGTATCAGTATGGCGCCCAGGCCTACATTGCTTGCGTCGGTGTGAAGTGCTGTTGGCGCTTCCTGGTCAAAGTGCGCCAGAACCGGAGGTGTTTGGAGGCGTTGGCGTAATTCGTTGAACGCTGTTTGTTCCTTTTCGCTCCAAAGAAAGGGGACATCCTCTCGTGTGAGCCGCGTCAGAGGCGCCGCAATAGACGAAAAGTTGGCGATGAATCGTCGGTAATAAGCGCAGAGGCCTAAGAAGCGTCTCACCGCTCTTTTGTCATGCGGTGCGGGAAACTTTGCGACAGCGTCGATTTTGCCCGGGTCAGGTCGAACACCTTCGTGGCTGACCACGTGGCCTAAGAAGCAAAGTTCGTTGAAACCGAAGTGGCACTTCTCTGGCTTTAAAGTCAGGCCAGCCGAACGTATAGCTTCTAGAACTGCAAATAATCGACTTAGGTGTTCCTCGAATGTAGCTGAGAAGACGACAACGTCGTCTAGATAAACCAAGCATGTCTGCCACTTAAGTCCTGATAGCACAGTGTCCATTAAACGCTGAAAAGTGGCTGGCGCTGAGCATAACCCGAATGGAAGCACTTTAAATTCATAAAGACCGTCGGGCGTCACGAAAGCAGTTTTCTCACGGTCTCTCTCGTCGACCTCTATTTGCCAATAGCCACTTCGCAGGTCCATCGATGAGAAATAGCGTGCATGCCGCAGCCGATCAAGAGAGTCATCTATACGTGGCAGTGGGTATACGTCTTTCTTCGTTACTTGGTTTAACTTGCGGTAATCTATACAGAAACGCAAGCTGCCGTCTTTCTTTTTAACCAATACCACGGGGGATGCCCAGGGACTCTTGGAAGGCTGTATTACGTCATCTTGGAGCATCTTCTGAACTTGCTTTTGGATCTCCTCACGTTCTTTCGGAGCCACACGGTATGGGTTTTGACGGATCGGTCTCGTATTATCTTCAATGATGATTCGGTGCCGGGTCAGCGGTGTTTGCTTGACTTTCCACGTGCACGAAAAACAATTTTTGAACTGGTGTATCAGCTCTAGTAGGCGCTGTTTTTCCGAGGCTGACAGGGTTGAGCAAATGTTGACAGGCAAAGGTGTCGAGGCTGGGATGGTCGCCTCGTCCGGCTGTAAAGCGAAGCAACCTCTGGCTTGGTCCACGTCGTCGTAGTAGGCAATCGTGGTGCCCTTCTGGATGTGACGACGCTCGTTGCTGAAGTTGGTGATGAGGACTTCTGCCCGCCCATCAATTAGTGCCAGAATGCCTCTCGCTATTGAAACACCTTGCGTAAGCAATAGCGTGTCTATTCGCTCCGCTATCACCTCATTACGGCACGGCCGTTCACACAACACCGACACAAGGCAGCAAGATCTCGGCGGGAGCATCACATCATCGGCTACACGTAAACGTTGCAGTTGTTCTTCAGTGGTGGCGTCGACGTAAGGATGGGCGGAAAAGGTGACGATACATTCTGGGATGTTGATGACAGCACCGTACTCTCGCAGAAAATCCATACCCAAAATCAACTCTTTACAACAGTCCGGTAAAATGACAAAAGTGGCGACGAAGTTCGAATCATCGATTACGAGCCGAGCGGTGCATTTACCGGTTGGCGTCATTAGCTGCCCACCAGCACTCCTTATGCTCGGCCCACTCCACGGCGTCTTAACCTTCTTAAGGCGGTCGGCGAGCTCTTGTCGCATAATAGAGAAGTCAGCACCAGTGTCCACCAGTGCTGTTACGTGGTGTCCGTCTATATAAACGGTGAGGTCGGCACGTACAAATTCATTGGCAGTAGTACTCGTGGTTGTTGTCGTCTTCGTCATCACCGTCGTCACGTCGTCTTTGTGTAGAGGCAAAGGGGTCTTTTTGGCGTCTCGGCAATTGGCAACCTTGCCCCCGGAGGTCGCGGCAGTTAGTTTCCCTGGCACGGGCTTGGGGAGCGGTTTCTGATGGCGTCCGCGTACCGTTGGCGATTCGGGGAATTCTGATCTCGTGCAGGTGAGGGAGACCGCCAGCGACGACTTGGTGAAGACGCTTGGTTGGTCGGTAGGTGATCAGCACCATGGTCACGAGGGTCTCCAGAATAAAAGAAGCGGGCCGAGAAAAGTTTCCAAACCGGGTTTCTCGATGCCGGCAGTAGCGCGAGATGTGGCCTGGTTCGCCGCAGTGGAAACAAAGGGGTCGACGGTCGGCGGTGCGCCACAAGTCGGTCCGACGTACTGGTGGTCGCCGCACAGGTTCACGCTGCCACCACGGCAAGGTAACGGGCCGTGGCTGAAAGGGTGGTTCTTCTGGGGCAGGCGGATGACGGCGGACGGCATCAGCATAGGTCAGTGGACGTGGTTCGGGTGGTGGCGCCGGTGAGGGAAAGGCTTGCCGTAGTTCCTGGCGCACAATTTCTGCAACAGAAGCAACTGGGGGATCGGTAGACGGAAGGCCGAGGGCCCGCAGCTCTTCCCGCAGGATTTGTCGAATCATTTGCCGTAAAGAGTTTTCAGAAACGGCGGCGTTTTGAGCGGCGGCACCAACAGGCGTTTGGTCGGGCAGGCGGTCAAAGTGGCGGCATCGTTGCCGGAGCGCCCGCTCAATGACAGTCGCCTCTTTGATGAATTCATCCACTGTTGTTGGTGGATTTCGTACAAGGCCGGCGAAAAGCGGTTCCTTAACTCCCCGCATCAGATGACGAACTTTCCTTGCCTCGGGCATGTCAGGGTCAGCGCGGCGAAACAGGCGGGCCATATCCTCAGCGAACATGGCCACGCTTTCATTCGGCTTTTGCATGCGGGCTTCGATCATCTGTTGTGCGAGATCCCGTCGGTCCGCACTGAGGAACGTCTCGAGAAGCTTTTGGCGGAAATTGTCCCAGGTTTGGAAAGTAGGCTCCCTGTTCTCGTACCATGTGCGAGCGCTATTTTCCATTGCGAAGTAGGCACGGCCAAGTTTTTCTTGCACGCTCCAACGATTCACCACAGCGGTCCGCTCGAACTGGTCGAGCCAGTCCTTGACATCTTCATACGGTTCTCCACGGAAGACTTCGGGAACACGAGGAGTCTCAAAAGTTACCTGGTAAGGGTGAGTCGTCTGGGCCGGAGGAAGATTCGCAGACGCTGAAGGGGCTGCCATGTTGGTAACAGGAGATGCCGTCAAGAGTTCTGGGCTTAGGCCTAATAGGCGCCGGCTAAATCGGTGTACTGGAGTCGCAACAAGACGTTGAGGCTCCGGACTGGGTGTACGGTCCCGAACAACGCTTTCTTGCATCAGGTTGCAGGCCCCAGCACCTCCACCAGTGTCGCGACGTCAAGAGAGAGGTCGTACTCGGAGACGCTGAGAAAACAGCAGCGGGTCGGTCTTTTTGTTAACCGCGTGAGAGAGAGTTCCTCATCTTTCTCGTTGTTGCGTTCTGCATAAAAGCGTGCAGATGCGCGTATGCGCTGTCGCCTTCGTCTTTTTCGCGGGACGCATGTGACAATATATATATATATATATATATATATATATATATATATATATATATATATATATTATTTATTTATTTATTTATATAAAACTTAAAAGGCAGAATATGCTACCAGCGAAATACTTAAGCGCTTATGAAAAAGTGCGACGTTGGCCCCAGAATATTGGAGATGCCTTTCCATTTTTCTCTTTCTCTTGTTTCTCCGATGCGGCATGTGTCACTTGCCATGTTCACATGATCGTGGCTGGCTGACGCCGTGTCACCGCAGATTGGCGTCGCCACGCTGTTCCGGATCCGGTTCTTTTACGAGGACGGTCGGCCCATGATGTACATCAACTCTGGCTTCACGATAACGCAGAAGATTGGCTTCATTTTCTACGGAGGCGAATATCGCAAAACTTTCGAAAGGGTCCTCCAGGTAAGCTCGTGTGTGGGGCTCGACCACTCACCTGCATGTGTAGCCTGGCTAAATTTTTGGTCGGATTATCTAACTGGCATTTTTCGCCATATACTTGTGTGCATGGTTAAAGACAAGAACTTGAATTTTTTAATATAAAGTAGAAAAAGAAAGTTAAACCACCTCCCACAAAATGGAACCATGTGAAGCAGCACATGGGTCGACTTAAAGTTCCATTCTTCACGAGCACCATGCCCGAAGTTTAACGCGTCGTTGCAACTGGAGCACACCGTTAATTCACTGTAGTTTATTCGCGCGTCTGCAAAATCTCTTCCCCGACGCATCACACTCATTGGCCGAGTTTGTTGCCGCCTAGACTAATCCAGTTGACAAGCTCTTTAGTACTTTAGAAGACCGTGGGGCTTGGCATATTGGTAAAGCATGATTATGAGTAAAGTTCAGTGCAACTGCAAGGAATGGACAAAAACGAGGACGTCAACCACTCGGCCTGCTCTCTTCTCTCCCCTGCGGTCGGTGACGCTGAATCGCACTCATTACCTTCCTCGTAGTAGCCCTCTGCACCCTGTCGCATCCAGCATCGTGCTATTTAGGCCTAGAATTTGACACTACTCTCGTCACAGCGTGATAGCCAATGAAACTTTTGCTCCGGTAAGTAAGAAAGCCGAATACGAAGGCACGATACTAGTTTTACACACTCTCTCGAAGAATGTGTGGGCACTTTCCATATCCTGCAAACCTGCATACCTTGCGCGAAGTCGTGGTGAGCACGCAGTGGTATTTAGAAGAGTGCGATGAGCTTCGGCCACTTGGAGATTCATGGTTGCGAAAAATGACCACAGAAAGACGTGGGAACTTTGCTCTATCCCGTTTGTTCTCGTGGTAACATGCCGAAATACGTAATGTGTACTCAATGGAACAATTTTAAAAGCTCCACCGCCCCGAAGTGAACGAAGAAGATAATAAATACATTAGCTATCTAGCAAGAGGAGCTTTCACGAAGCATCTCAAAAACAGAACGGAACTCGTTGAGATGCAAATTACAGAAAAGAGAAGTGATGCTTTGCACAATTTTTCTGCCGTACGCACTCAGAGTTGCATAAAATACAAGAGTACAGCTTTATTAGTAGATAGTTACAGGGCTGATCTGAACGTACCAGCGCGTGTTCTGGTAAACACAATAAATTGCACATGAGGCTAGTGCCTCCTCTGATTTGTCACGTACACGAATCTTTGTACTTCATAACATTGACAGAACGTAAAAAATGAGCCTGGGGTAATCCTACTCAATCAGTCCCATACAATATGGGAGCGAGCACAAGTACGAGAGAATGGACGAGAGAAAAAGAGCGCAGAACTTCGTCTCATTCAATGTCTCATGATTTTGCTCAGAGCCACTATGATCTGTGTTTCAACTTCTTCGATTCGCAACCTTGTTGAGTGCATTTGAAGTTGAAGCGAAGCTGGATTGCCATGGTTGCTGTTGCAGCTTTCATTTAAACTTACATGACCTCTCACTAACTTATCATGCTATGAGGGAGAAATTTATCTAATCAAAACTATTCGGCCCGTCGCTTGCAAGGATAGGAGAGCCACTATTTTTTGTTGCTTGGCATTGAAAGCCCCAATGCTATATACCGCGTGCTTACAGGAAGTTTTCAGAGGCCTAGAATGAGAACACTTAGGCATAAGAGTTAATGGAGAGTACCTTAGTAACCTGCACATTACATTACTGAGTAACTCAGGGGACGGATTGCAACTCATGATTATCGAGTTAGACAAGGAGAGCAGGAAGATGGTTCTTAAAATTAATCTGTAGAAAACGAAAGTAATGTACAACAACCTCGGTAGAGAGCAGCGCTTCGGGATAGGTAATAGTGCTCTTGAAGCTGCAAAAGACTATACCTACTTAGGACAGTTAATAACCACGGAGCCTAACCACGAGACTGAAGCAACTAGGAGAATAAGAATGGGGTAGAGCACATTTGGCAAGCACTCTCACATCATGACAAGTAGATTGCCAGTATCTCTCGAGAAGAAGGTGTAGAGAAAAGGAGTTTTGATTGAGCAATGTGAGGAACTCAGATAAACCAGGAAATATAAGATGCAGTTGACATCAATGATTTGGAAGCCAAGATCAAAATGTTGAGGAAAGGACGAGCCGCCGTGCCCATGGCGAAGCCCACCCGTTGACCTTTTTTTTATTTTGAACACTGATCTAATTTTCTAATGATGATAGCGACTATCTTCGTTGTTCACACAATATTTAACAACCTCCGCGCCCCCGCAATTGTTGATGAAGAACACTAACACACACTAAGTTTGAAGCACACGCTGTTCAAGAGTTCTTGTCAGTCCAGGCCAGTCCATGTGAGAAAATCCGTGATATCCAACCGCGTCTGCTTTTCCAGTGGTGCTTTCGGCGTTTGTTCCACACTCGTGCTTCTGAACGCGTTGACCTTGATGAACCTGCATTGTCGTTGAGCAAGGTTTTTTGGCATGAAAATTCGCAGATAATACTCTTCCAGAAAGAGCTCGTGTAGCTATACTTGAGTAACATTTTCCTCATTTTCCTCTGCTTTCTGTTCCTTGCTGCATTTACCTTGTAACCCTTCTGCTTCCGCCTTCGTCTGATCTCTCTCATGCGCCGCTGTTGCTCTGAGTCAGCATTTATCAACTTTGTGGAAATAAGATATGCGTTGCTTACTCTCTTCAATATTAGCTTCTGTAGCTTTCTCGAAGAACCTAAGCTTTCAGCAGCGCAAGAGGGCTGGCTTTTGTGTCGTCGTGGTCTTTTGTTTCTTTCTTCTGTTTCTTGTCGCTTTGAGAATGGACCTTGATTTTCCTCCATCGGGCACTTGTACGCAGGGCGAAGAAGACTTTGCAACGTCTAAATCTGCAAGCTTTGGCTTGGAAGTATCCTGAATATCTAGTGGGTGGCACTTTGGGTCTACAAAGTCATCCCTCTTTTCAATCATTCCAATTTTCAAGCCTTCAACCTCGAACACCGGAGTTGTAGATGTCTTGACAACAGGTTCATGGGTATGGCACGCTGACGACAGCTCTACAGGCGTGGGCCGGGTCCCTGTAAGTAGCGGTTGTTCTGCACTGGCTCCTTCCATGGTCGTTACTTCCAAGGTCCTGATCGATTGGCTTCCACCACGCTCAAGAATATGTCCTGAGGCTGACTCGACTGGCATCTGTGCTACAAGATTGCTGTCTAATAGGCCTTTGTTGGATGGTGGTGACGCAGACGCAGAGAGTGCCTTCCTTTCTGCCTCCATTTTAATCTGCAGTCTTCTTGTCCCCAAACGAGCCTGCCATACCTTCGGTGCGTCGGTGATTTTATATTCGGTTCTGACTTTCGCAAGAATAATCTTGTGCTCGTAAACAGCTTCCTCCATCCTTGCTTCCAAGTGATCGATGTCAACTGTGTCCTCTACTTCCTTGTTGATTCTTTTGAGTTCCACATATTGCTCAATCAAAACTCGGTGAATACGACGTAACTCACAGATTGGTGGGCGATACAATCCGAAGACGTTCGATATCTGCAAAGACCTGCGAGACGGCCTTGCGTGTTCGACTCCACCTTCCGTAGAGGGCCTCCGTGATCCAGTTCAAAGTCGTAATTGAGAGAGATCACTGGCCAGCCGGGTCACGAAGCAAAGTTGAAGTCAACACGGCATCCATTGCAGCAGGTTCGCACAACAAATATATGTCACTTGTCGGGCAGTCGTTCTTCACAATCTTGTGCACATTTCACTGGCCGGCCATCGTCGTGAAAAGCGAGTCAAGACTGAGCCGAAGAAGACGTGAGGGCTCCCGTCTCGCGAGGCTCCAGATGATGCCTGCACTCACGGGGCCCCACTGGTTAAATGCACGTCATCGACCTATGGACTCTTTTCACTTGTGAACATCGGGCCGTCGTAGTAAAGGAAGGGCGAGTCAGGATGAAGCCGAAGTAGACGTGAGGGCTCCCGTCTCGTGAACCTCCAGACGATGCTAGCACTCACGTCAGTCCATGGGTGTTACTAGTAGTCTTAGTGGCAATCTAAGTTGGGCTTTCAGGTCACAGCAGTGGTTAGGCCTCGCATATCAGCTTTAGCCACGGCGGCTTCACAAAAAGTCTTCGAGGCTGCAACTGCGGTCGAAATCCGTGAAGCCCGCTCCGTCTCACCTCCAAAGGTGTTTCCTCCCGGGTTTCAGCACCAGAACGTAGAAAAAAGTACGAGCCACCGTGCCCATGACAAATCCCACCCGATCGACCTCTTCTTTATCCCGAACACTGGTGCTCTCCTAATGATGATAGTAGCGTTCTTTCTCGTTCACGCAATATTTAACAGAAGGTATATAACAGCTGAATCTTGCCAGTAGTTAGCTACGGAGCAGAAACCTGGAGACTTACAAAGAGGGTGCAACTTAAATTGAGGACGACGCAGCGAGCAATGGAAAGGAAAATGGTAGGTGCTACCTTAAGAGACAAGAAAAGAGCAGAGTGGATTAGCGAACAAAATGGGGTTAAGGATGTAATAGTTGAAATAGAGAAGAGGAAATGGACATGGGCCGGGCATGTAGCACGTATACAGGATAACCACTGGTCATTAAGGGTAACTAACTGGATTCCTAGAGATGACAAGCGGGTTAGGGGGGGACAGAAGGTTAGGTGGGCAGATGAGATTAGGAAGTTTGCGGGTAGGCATTGGCAGCAGCAAGCACAGGACCAAGTTGACTGGCGGAACATGGGAGAGGCCTTTGTCCTGCAGTGGATGTAGTCTAGCTGGTGATGATGATGATTGAAAGCGTGTTGCTGTTTGTATATTCGTCTTAATATGCCGTTCGTTGTTTGCGCATGGACCTTCTTAGCTCATGTATCACGCGTTGCGTGATGAAAAGTACCGCTTGACCATACCCTCTTTTTTCCGTGTTTATATTCCGCCAGCTCTGGCTCAATCAAAGCGACGTCGAAGACCACGTGGACCTGCTCAGGAACATGGACGTCGAGGTGGAGAAGATCTTCGAGAAGGGGAACGATACCGAGGTGCGCATGTCTTTGGACCAAGCAGTGAGAGACATGGTCAGCGGAGTCACGACTGAGAATTGGGTCACTGCAGTGAGAGACTCTCTTCGCCAAGGCATCGTAGTCTCGGCCACGGATGATATAATAAGCACTGGCTACAACGTATATCAGCCCGCTATGCAAGTAAGTAAACGATCGCGGACGTGCCTCAATTCGACGACGCATTTTTTCAACAGAGGACAGGATGTACTTTGAGTTGCTGTACGTCTCCATGCAGTAAGGGAAAGCTGACCATCGACGTAAGGAAATGCTCTTTCTCGCTAATGGTTGTACCAATAAAAGGTGATTTATTGTGACGAAAAATTGGCAGATCTCACGTACAGTGGGAATCGATGGTATGCGAAGCGCGAATGAGAAAGGTTGATATGTCACTTTAAAATCTGCACAACGTTATGAAATGGAGGTAAATGATGCCGTGCATGACTTCCGTGTCATGATTATTATGTCTGAATGTGTCGTTTACCTACGTCACCTCTTTACGTCACGCAATACAAAATTTCGTATATGTGGACCTAGTGAAACCACCATGAGCATGCTATGAGCGTGGTATGTTGTCATGTTCTTACATGACACGCGTGTCAGGATTATCAGGTTTGCACCAGTCATATACATTCATCATTCATTGACGTCATGTAACACCACATTTTGTATATGTAGAGCAAGCAAAACGGTCGTGAGCGCATCATGCAGGGCATAATATACTCCAATGTAGCGTTGACGCGCGTACACACTGGGCACAGCGACGCTACGTTAGCAAAACGTGAGCACTCTATAGTATGACTCCAGGTGCGACTGGCCGTCACCCCCGGAAAATCTTTTCAGGCCTGCGCCCAGCAATCTGACGTCATTTCCGGCCGGCCGACTCTCGGGGAAGCCGCAGCGGCAGTGAGCGCAGCGCGGGCGGCGGTGGTGACGGTTCGGCGGCGTCGTGTTGATGGTGTTTCGCGTTTGTTGCTTTCCGTTGTTGTTTTGCGGCAATTTCGTTTCCGTGCGTGATGCTGGAGTGATGCGACAATGCCGAATAAGTGTTGTGTACCCGGATGCACCGGCAACTACAAAACAGGAAAGAAGATACAAGTGTTTTCCTTCCCTAAAGACGCCGACGCTCTCAAACAATGGCTACGCGCCATTCCTAGGAAGGACTTCGTGCCGACTTCGTGCACTAAGGTAAGAATTTGAGATGCTCCTGTTCTTAGCTTGTCGTTGCTTGTTCCGGTAGAAATCACCTATGATGGTAAATACTTGAGCGTGTGGCCGCCGGGTTATGGAGGCGGAAATGTTGTAGGCCCGTGTGCTCAGATTTGGGTGCACGTTAAAGAACCCCAGGCGGTCTAAATTTCCGGAGCCCTCCACTACGGCGTCTCTCATAATCATATAGTGGTTTTGGGACGTTAAACCCCACATATCAATCAATCGTGTGGCCGCCGGGCCTCGCGAAGCGCTGACGCCAGCAGTTGATGAGAATCGCCCAGAAAGGCACGTTCGCAGCAAGGATGGTCAGCTGCGCTTTGTTCACTAACAGTGCCGTGGTGTCGTCCATTCTTGCAAGCTCTCGATGGAAGCGCTTCGTGGAGTGCGGTGACATCACGCTCCCGTGTTTCCTTTCATGTTACTTGTACCGCTTAGCGCAGCGCTTTTATTTAGATGCTTGCGAAACGTAGGTAGACTTTGTTTTAGCTACACGGACTGTAAACATGGTCATGCAAACGGGAGCGCATTTTTTTCTTTTGAGAAGTGGCGTCTCAGACGTTCTTGAAACGTTTGTGCAGGTGTGCGCGGATCATTTCGACGCTTCATGCATCGAGAAGACGACATCGTACACGGATCCAAGGACAGAGAGAGTTATTGAAGTTGCACTCCCAGTACCACGGTTGCGTCCTGGATCTGTCCCAACGGTATTTCCCGGCTGTCCGTCCTACCTATCAGTACGAGACCAGAGCACGAGAGAAACCCCTGACGCCAAGAGGAGCCGACAAGAAGCCTCCCAACGTGCCCGTGCTGTAGAAGAGTCGTTGGCGTCATATGAAGCGGAGCAAGAACGAGACCGGTTTTCGTCCCTCGAAGAACCAAGGGCTCGCCTGCAAGGGGTGTCAGTGTCTGTGGACTGTGATTCAGTGTGTGTGGACTGTGTCAGTGTGTGTGGTGTCAGTGTGTGTGGACTGTGTCAGTGAAGTGGACTGTGATTCATAAAGAAGAGTGCTCCATGTTTTTGAACATTATCGACTATCGTGAACCTTGTTTGAATGCGTCATTGACCGTGTTTGCAAACCTTGAAGTCTTTGCCTGCTATCAAGGTTCACCAATCAAGAACCTTGGTAGCGCTGTTGTACCAGACTCAGTTCAAAAAGTAAGTTCCTTGTTGGAAATTTTGAACAACCTGTCGATGCTGTCTGAGGAGCGCTGCACTTATCGCCACCTGGCTCAAGCAATACATTCCCTTCTGGACAAATTGGAAGCCAGCATTGATGAAGGCAAGAAAGAGACGGTGAACTTTATGAAGGAGCAGCTACTACTCCTTTCTGCAAAGCGCATTCAGTATAGCGCACAGGTGATGGTCTTTGCATGCATCTTGCGTACAATATCACCACATGCCTACAAGTTCCTGAGAAGCACAGGTGCACTAACTTTGCCCCACCCAAGCACTATTAGAAATGTGTGCTCGTCTATTCAAATGTGCCCACAAGTTGATTCTTCTGACGACACTTTCCTTCAGTATGTGTCTCAGAGATTCAAACATCTGCAGGCACATGAACACACTGTGACGCTGATGCTTGACGAGATTTATATCAAACCTTGTTTAGATTACAAAGGTGGGAACATATGTGGTGCAGCAGTTAACTCCAACGAAGCGGCCACATCGGTGCACGTGTTTATGATACAAAGTTTGCTGAGCGCATTCAAGGAGGTGGTGCACATTCTTTCGGTAAAAACCTTACAGGGTGAAGATCTTCATTGCATGCTGAAGAAGGTGATCTTGGGCTTAGAAGAAATTGGATACAGGGTCATAGCCGTTGTCTGTGAAAATAACTCGCTGAACAGGAAGGCAATGAAGATGTTTCTGCCAGAACCAAAGCTTAGCCCTGTTTACCCGCATCCAGCAGACCCAGATCGGCCGTTATTTTACGTGGTGGATGCTGTACATCTATTTAAATGCATAAGAAATAACTGGCTCAACCAGAAAAATGCTGGAACTTGCTTTTTCTACCCACGCTTCGAGCTTTCGAACAATGAAGTTCATCCCGAATGCAAGATGACTGCTTCATTTAAGCATTTGAGAGATTTGCATAAGGAGGAGTCACCCCTGCTTCTGAAGTCTGGGTATGGCTTGACGTCAAAAGCTCTAAATCCAAGCAGCTTTGAACGACAGGACGTCAAACTCGTACTGCAGGTTTTTAATCCGCACGTAGCCGAAGCCCTGGCCGCTCGCAAGGGTCATACTGATTTTCAACATGCTACAGCAACCGCCGAGTTCATCAAAATAATTCTTCGTTGGTGAAGCATTGTCAATGTAAAGACACCTAGTAAGGGCTTCCATCACCGTAATGTTTACGAAGAGCCCATGTCAAACCACACAGATGACCCAAAGGCAAGCTTTTTAAGTGCTTTTATCACATGGCTCGATGTGTGGGAATTTTATAGGCACGACACCGGAGTACTTACCCAGGAGACATTGAGTGCCTTGAGGCTCTCTGCTCAATCCCTTTTGGCATTGGTGAAGTACTGCGTTAGTGAGCTTCACTTTAAGTATATTCTGCTAGGGAAAGTCTAGACGGATCCCCTCGAGAGTCGCTTTGGACAGTACAGGCAGATGGCTGGTGGGCAGTATCACATATCTGTTCGCCAGCTATGCGAAACCGAGGGAAGGATTCGCCTTCAAAATGCCCTTCCAAGGATGAGCAACGATGATCTCAGAGGCATCGAAGAGACGGACAGTGTCAGAGATGCAGGCACTTCTTTTAGTGTTCATGTTAGCGATGCTGACCTTGAGGAGCTCAGAGCACAAATGCCGGTGATTGGTTATGTTAGTGGGTATTGTGCACACGCTGCAATGAAAGTTCTCAAGTGTGAAAGCTGCCAGAGGCAGTTGGTCGTTACCGGAAATACGGCCGAAACAGGAGAGGACACCCATTCTTTAATCGCACAACTAGATCGGGGTGGCCTCAATTTTCCTTCTGCTCTTGTAATCGCAGTAGTTATGTACACGGAGGTTGTAGTTGGAAAGCTCATGACGGAAAGTACCTCTACCCAGTTTCTCCATGGGCCGAACCAAAAGAATGTCGTTCGGCAACTTACACTGCACTCTCTGCCAAGGCTTGAGGACATAGATACGTGTGAAAACGGGCACACCTACGAGCTCCTCATCACATTGGTTGCAAACTGTGCAGCAAATGTAATGCTCAACAACTTGTGCAAGCAAAGTAACGATCTTTTACGCATTGAAAAAGATCAGAAGGCGAAAAATAGAAAGGCCGGAATTTTTCTTGGAAAGTAATTTTCCAAGCGTCGCGTCTTTCTCTTCACATTTATTCTTGTGAAACTGCACAGAGTGTATTTCATTGCATGTCATGACTTGATTTCCTTGGTATACTTCTGCCGTATGTTAAATGAGCCTTGTTTCCAGTTTTGTATCTCTTTACAAGTTGTTAGCTTTTAAAAGTGCTCTACTTTTTTCTTTTTTTTTAACTCGAACTGCCTCGGTGCCTACTGTAGCAGTTGTACAGTCCGTTTTGGTACCTAAGCTGTGTACACTTTCCTTGTGCACTCTGTGTACAGGCATGTTGTGCACTGTGATTTGTTTTTTTCTTAGATTTTTGTTTGATTTTTTCCCTAGGACATGCACCTACCTGTGGCAGTACAATTACTTTTCTTTCTGTCATTTATCATGCTGTGGACCACAATTTAGTCACCAGTGTTCTTATGTATTGTATTTTTTGGCAAGTGTTTGAACCTGATACCTTGTGTTGCTACTGCTACTATGATAAATGAATGGTATGTTTTCCTCT
Source organism: Rhipicephalus annulatus (assembly GCA_013436015.1). Classification (NCBI taxonomy): domain Eukaryota; kingdom Metazoa; phylum Arthropoda; class Arachnida; order Ixodida; family Ixodidae; genus Rhipicephalus; species Rhipicephalus annulatus. Next base: position 13,758 of record WOVY01014543.1, on the reverse strand, counting down.
AACCTACAATTTAAATGAAAGTGTGCTTTTTCTGTTCCAAAGCTCGGGGATGTTTTTGCTGTTACAATCTGTTTTGTTTTGAGTTTTATGTGGCAAGATATTGTGTTTTGTACTTTTGGCATATTTTCAGCATTAAGGGCAACATCTTGTGTTGCCTGTCGTCTGCCTGGACCGAGAACAATGCGCACTGTGATATTTGTACAGACGGCGTCTGGCTGTGATAAATAAATATGCATTATTCCATTCACGATATTCATTATTTCTTGATACCTTGATAAGTTCCCCAACCGCGGTGGCTCAGTGGCGAAGGCGTAGCGCTGCTGAGCACTAGGGCGCGGTTTCGATACCCGGCTGCGGCGGCCGCATTTTCTGATGGAGGCGAAAAGCAAAAACGCCCGTGTGTACGAGATTTCGGCACACAATAAAGATTCCCAGGTTGTCAAACTTGATCCTGAGCCCTCCCCTACGGCGCGCTTTATCGCCTGCGTTGCGTCGGCGCGTTAAACCATACAATCAATCGATACCTTGATAAATCGTGCGGACATGGTGTCAAGGCACCTCGCCCGAGCCGGTAGGCGTGAAGGGCGCTCGCGGCAAGCGCTCGCGGCTGGCGCAGCCACCCAGCGAAGGGCGACCGGCCGGCCGGCGCGATGTGACGTCGTCGACGTCACGTCACGTGACGCGCAGGCCTGAAAAGCTTCCGGGGGTGACGGACTGGCGCGACCAGCGTCCGTCGGCGCGAAATGCGACATTATACATTTCGCGCTGATGCGTTACCCACACAACACTGATTCTCCATCTTTTCGTGACGGAGGGACGTCGGACGCGCTGAAATGCGCATGCGTCAAAGCAACGCAGCGCGGCGCGCGCCGGCCAGTATATGGCAGGACTGGTGCCTGGCGTGGCAACGCCAGCGTGACCCGACGAAATGAACGCCGGTGAGCACGCACACCTCATCACGTCAAAGTGTATTGGCGCCTTGACTGCGGCTTGTTGTCATGTTCTCACATGAGACGCATCTCATGATTATAATGTTTGCACCAGCAACGCCTCCTAGATTTCCCGTGCATGCCGGATGAACGCGAAACGCCGGTTATCTATGGCGACGCTGCCTACGTAGGGGTAAGAGTTCATGTACTTAGCCTTTAAGATCGGCAATTTTGGTGTTTGCTACTAATTTCAGAGGATGACTTGTATTAAAAAGTCGCTTGTTAAATGATTGCATCACTTACGTAGGGTTAAATATAATTACGTTTACGCCTTTTTAAAACTTTTTTACGTTATTTTTGTTGCATGTAAGCTCCAAAAACGTAAAAACCTATTTGAAGACACCCCTACTTGAAAGGCACTACCACAGTAGTTCCGACGACCGCCGCTTTCCAATTGACCGCCGATAATTCGGCAGGCATGGGAAATCTAGGAGGCGTTGGCACCAGTCACATACCTTCATCATCCATTGACGTCACGTAATACCAAATTTGACATATGTAAAGCTAGCGAAATGGCCATGAGCGCATCATGACTGTGGCATGTAGTCATGCTGTTACATGCACACATCTCATGATTATTATGTTTGCGCCAGTCACATACCTTCGTCATCCATTCACATATCATAATACCAGATTTGGTATATGTGACACTAACTAAACGCCCACGAGCGCATCACGAGCATGACATGTAGTCATGTTGTTACATGACACGCATGTCATGATTTTCACGTTAGGGTCTGTTGTCTTTGTTCGCCATGAAATCATGTCATAAAATACCAGTTTTGCAACATGCCATGTGGACGAAACCACCGCAAGAGCTGCAGGACCATGAAATGTAAATCATGACATTCATGACATCCATATCATGATTTTCATGTTATGACTAGTCAAATGTGTTCTTCATACAGTCATGTTAGGCCATACCAAGTTTGGTATTGACATCATTATCAAAACGGCCAGGAGAGCTAAAGTCGTAGGTGGATGTATAGATAGATAGATAGATAGATAGATAGATAGATAGATAGATAGATAGATAGATAGATAGATAGATAGATAGATAGATAGATAGATAGATAGATAGATAGATAGATAGATAGATAGATAGATAGATAGATAGATAGATAGATAGATAGATAGATAGATAGATAGATAGATAGATAGATAGATAGATAGATAGATAGATAGATAGATAGATAGATAGATAGATACGCACGAAGTCACCGAAGTTCGCTAAGAAATGCTTCACATTTAAAAGTAAGGTATGTATTAACAGATCAAAAAGAGCAGACGCCTCCATGTTATCTTCCTCAGAAGAGTAGTGGTTGAGGCTCGTGCTTGTCACATCGGTGTCCTCTGTCATCCTGCCGCCTTTTAGTCATAACACTACCTATAGTGAGCAGGAGCGACGCGGTTACTATAAAGGACCCCCTTCCCGTGTGCCCCTACGTTTTTCAAATAAACGTAAAAAATGGCAATGACAAGGGCAGTTAATTTCATGACATCTGCATGTGCTGCCTGTTGACACCCAGACTAGTGGCCTACATATTCATAACAATACTTGCGAACCTTGGTTTCAGCACGAAGAGAAAGTGATATGTGAAAAGCTTGAATCGGGCTTTCTTTGGGTGCTTTCCGAAAGCAATGAACGGAGGAGATTCGTCGGTAGAATTGCTATGGTAATGTGTACGTTTCATTAAACAGTCCGAATACTCATTAAAAAAATGCCGCGTGCATTTGGGCTTCACCGCAAAGGACATCGAAAGATGATAGTCTGTCTGGAGGCACTGCGTGAAATATGGCTCCATCTGCCAGTAATGTGAAGACACGAAATTTATTCAAGAACACAAAGCCACAGGTAGGTGACAGCACCATGTAGATGTATTATTTATCGAAGCGTAGCAATTGCCCACTTTTTGTTTCATAGCGCCGCTTTGTCAGCGCAGCTTTCTGAAATTACATATCCGTGAATTTTAGAGATAAAAAAAACACTGCCTAACACTTACGTATGAACATTGTGCCTCAATATGCGTAATATTTGCTTTTTTATTGGCAATGTTCACAATAGTTAACGCAGCCACCAGATAAAAATGGGTGGGCTTTCAGTATGGGCTCAAACTTTCGTGGGGTGGCTGAATCATTGGGAGGACACCAATATACAGACCGAAATTTAAGTATCCCAAGAAAGAATATCGTCTTTAAAACAATGCCTCAGTTCTACCATGCAGTCTCTAATGGCGAAAAACAAATGGGCAGAGGGGGAGGGAGGCTATTAACTTCCCACCTTCATTGAGTCTCACAAGGCTTCGATTCATTACTAGACCCGCAAGCAGCTAGTATTAGGAGCCTTGCTGGTATCAAGATGGTTAATGTATACTAACAGTATAAGCAAAACTGCCCGAAAATGACGTGCATTTGTAGCCTTGAAGGCACGTATGCTCAGAATTGGGTGCTCGTTAAAGAACCCCAGGTGATCGAAATTTCCGGAGCCCTCTACTACAGCGTCTTTCATAATCATATGCTGGTTTTGGGACGTTAAACCCCACATATCAATCAATAATTTGTAGCCTTGTTCAAAGCACCCCATATGTAAGAATGCAAATAGGGTGTTTTGAGGGTGTTTTATTCACGAACATCTCAACTTTAAAAAATGGAATGTAAAAAGGGTGTTCATATAGGTGCTTTTAATGCGTACACCCGTTTTACACCTTTAAGGGTGTAATGTTTTTAGAGTGTACTATTCCAATGTGACTTTTCCGCAAACGCAGAAAGTGGTGGCGCGTGGACTGCGTGACGCCGTGTTTTACCTGGCGACCAACTTGGAGGCCGAAGTGTTTCGCGTAATCGCTACCAAAGGCGCAATCTCCGCCAACGCCGTCAGCAAGGGACACCACTGCCTTGTGTTCACCCACCAGTGTCTGGCGCTCACGTGGGCGTACCTGGCCGCACGCCTGCTCGCGCCATTCGGCAGCACCGGTGTCATCTCGAACATATTCAAGTTCATCAGAGAGGTCATCAATGAAGGCAACGAAGTGTTCAGCTGGATTAAGGTACACAGAAGCATTGCCAATTGAGCATGTCGATGCATTTCGCGGTTTTCAGAAACGCTAGAAGACGAGACAAGAGCATACAATACATAAGCACAGACGAGCAATATTTAGCTGCAGGAGCTTCGCTAACTTAACGACGTGACTGTCTGATAGTGTGGTGTGTTGGGGCGATATGGCGTCCATAATTTCACTATATCTTGTTGCGTTGCCATAGACGACTTGTTTTTTTTTGTTGGCGCATCAGTCTTACCCTCTCTTTTTTCTCTCTCTCTCTTTATATATATATATATATATATATATATATATATATATATCCCAACCTTACTATTTTTTAGTATTTTTTTAATATGCGCTGACAAAAGCTGTCAGTTTTTAACGCTCCGCACAGACCATACCGCAATAATCGTGAGGCTTCCCGGTCGCTTGAGAAATTTGTTTTAAGGTTTACATGTAGAACAAGAGTAGTCAAGTTTTTTTGGTTTTTTTAGAATTTTCGCAAGTGCCAGCGATAACCCCAGAACATTCGATGCCACGTGTCTAAATGGTGACGCAGCTCCACGAGATCAGTTTTATTGACGGCCGACCCTCCTTTTGCCACTACCATGGTATGCATTGTGTATTGCTGCAGTATTATTTTCCGTTTCCCGGCCACAAGTCTGGCCAAATGATGAATCTCATCTTTTGTACACCGAGTGCTGCCTTCGTCAACTTCACGACCATGGGACAATGCGTTTTACTTAAATGTGCATAGTCTGCGCATCTGTACCGAATAATCTTGTGTCGTCGTGTAGCATTTCTGGGAACTAACGCGAGCCGCATGTCGTAGGTCTTGCTGAGAGTAACATATATTTTGCTGACTGATGGACGACCGCTTAGTTTTACAGATGCAGGTAACTTGCTTGGGCATTAGTTCCTGAATGTTCATTCCTTTTATAGCTTCGAATACTTTATTTCCGTTCTGAACAGAAACTAACTTCTTTTATTTTCTTTGTTATATGCAACCCACTGAATGTAACTTGACCAACAAGGCAAAGAAAGGTATATGATGCTTTAGTATTTGTCCTCAGAGGTAGTGTAGTAATTATTTGGTAAAGTGGAATGAACTAAGTGAACGAAAAAAAAAAACGTCCTTCCGTCTTTGGGTTCTGATCTCTCAGCATTTCCACTGTTTCCAAATGTTCGGGGGTCAGATCTCGACCTGTCTTCATCGCAATGTTATACACCGTTGCACTGTATGGTTAATATATCCATACCAACTGGCCCACCTCACAGTCCCACGTAAGACATTATTCCTTGCGTTAAGGCGACCATACGCAACGCAAGTGGATGATATAACCTTGTCCCTGCTTGTGCAAGACGTATAGCGGTGGTCGGCTCGTCCCATTGCAGAACACTACCGCTATCAAGACCGTGGTGTCCAAGACGTCGCTGGATGTCATTGAAGGTGAAGGCTACAACATATCTCGCGTCGACTACACGGGCCCGCAGCCGCCGCTGGACGAGTCGGATTCGTTCCTGAAGAACCTGGTGGAAGCCTTCAGGCACCACCAGCTGGTGATGGTCACACACCCACCCACACGCCTGGAGATGAAGCTCTCGGATCTCGAGTTTTACAACAGCTTGACGTACGTACCAGAAAGGAGGTCCATATTGGTTCCAACCATGTACCAGGTTTGTAACCATTGGCATGTTATGTAATTGAGTACGGCTGGAACCAGACATTTTAAACATTTTTTTCAAAATAGGTGTTCCAAATTTCAAATCAAAGTTCTTTCATATCTGATGTCTCCGCAATTGAAAATTCTTGAGCTTTAACAAATAACATTTTTTGTTTAGATTACGTGATGTTCTTTTCTCTTGACACCCACTAGAGTGCTGTAATTAAGTACTAGTTTGGCATATACATCTTGTATGCTTTGCCCTAGTTCACTTCAGCGTTACCTAATTTGAACATTTGCGATCGAAGCGATGCGGAGTTTTATTGAATGTTAACGCCAGCCCAGGCTCGATGTGCAAGTTATCCTAGGCAACCCGTCCTCAGTGTCCTTCAAGCTAACCACTATAACAGAAACATCATAATAGATGTGACAAGTGAATGTCACGCACTCGCATTCCTTCATTCTTTTCTTAGCTGGCCCTTTTGACACTGCATCTGTCACGTGTATAGGAGAAGCCACGCCCCCAAAGTTCAGCCCGGTCATTATCAAGAAACCTCCGTTAAGTTGCCTGTGCTCAGGTTGATGGTTTGGTCAGCTTTGGGCTTTAAGATGTCACCATGGCCACTCAAGTGGTTGACAACAAGCAAAAGAGGGAACATGCAAGAAGAGACACAATTGTCTTCCCTTCTAGACCGCACTCGTTCTTATTCGTTTTCGCGCTCGGTTGTCGTAGTGATTATGAACCATATAGGACGATGTGAAATGATTACCCCCACAGCAAGCACTCCCAAGTTCGAACAATCAGACTAAACCAAGTAAAATGGAGAGTCAAATATTATGCTCCTAAGATGTCTACTAACCCAGCCATACAATGACGCTTGCGACTCTCCGCTTTCATTACACTATTATTAAAGCTGTTCAACTTTATGTTACCTACTAAACAACTGGATTAGCCACGTGTTATTCCAAAGCTCATCTGGGCGCTTTGTGCGGGGGTTCGGTCGTTCGATTCCAGCCGTGACGGTCACATTGCCGATGGAGGCCAAGTTCTAAAGTCCCGTGCACTCTGGGACGTAAGTGCACGCTAAGCATTACCTCGTGATGAAAATTTCCGGACTCCTCCACTACGGCCTCCTTAGTAATCATATATTAATACGAGGTGTAAAGCTCCACATATTATTAGAGGCTGCCTGGCTGTTTTTTAATTTTGCTCATTCTTTGTTTGATTATACTGAGATTTTAAACTGCTACATCACCAGTTGCTAAAATATTGGTCTATATATTTGTTAGTTGAAATTTGAGGAACTATAACACACGAAAGACGAGACGTCACATACATACATACATACATACATACATACATACATACATACATACATACATACATACATACATACATACATACATACATACATACATACATACATACATACATATACATACATACATACATACATACATACATACATACATACATACATACATACATACATACATACATACATACATACATACATACATACATACATACATACATACATACATACATACACATACATACATACATACATACATACATACATACATACATACATACATACATACATACATACATACATACATACATACAACGGCTGGTTGGCAAGCGAATTCGTGAAGCACTGATTTAGTCTGTGAACTCCAACGTGCTGGCCATTCACATGAGTGCCTAATTTGAACACGCGTACAGAATCAGCCATTATTCTACATGTCTCGGGTGCCGGATTTCTTCAACTACGGCACGCTGGCTGTCCTCATAGCGGAGATACTGGTCAAGGACATCATTGGTGTGAGCGGCAAAAGCCCGCCAGATGGAGCCGGGGACGGTGAGACGCAGGGCAACCACTCCGAAGCTCTTAGCTGCCTCACAGCGCGGCGCAAGAGACTGGGCTTCGGAGAACTCAGTCCAGCCCACGCCAAGGAGCAACAGGCGTTCTTGCTCGCGCTTACGATGAGCGTGCGACTAGCCTACTACGCTCTAATGAAGACATTTCTCAAACAGGTGTGTATGTGCTACCCCTCATTCGTAAGATTAGGTGGGGCAGTTATGTGGTCAACCAAGGCGGGCATAGTCTAACAAGTTTTCAATCACGCCAAATGGACCTCAAGTGAACCGCATTTGGCAAAATATTACTTTCGTAAAAGTTCAAATACTTGAATGAAACTGGCATTACACACGTCTACTTCTCCTCGTATTGGCTCGCTTTTAGAGGTACTCATTCCATTGACGTTAAGCCTTCCCCCTAATGTTTGCGTGTCAGTTAAAGGAAGCAATCAATGATACAAATTTATTCCCATTTATTTAGAGCACAACCTAACTTAGTGGTGCAATGTTTGCCGAGCAGTTGAACCGGTAGACCTATCCTAACCGAAGTTCTTTATAACCACCCGGGCAGGCAGGCCCAAAAGTCGTAACTGATGGCACTACATAAACAGTTTCGGCTCTACAATCGTACAGCAGTGAACGACTTCGCTATTGCTGCATTTTCTATCATTGCTAACGTTTGCAGAAAAATGTCAACATTAGTTCATGCTAACTATTCCAACAACCTTTTCCATCTCGCGAACTGTGGCGTCAGTACATCGCATTACTGAAGGACGCGCTGATATTTTGTTATTTTTTGGTCTGTTTTTCCGCACAGCCATTGCAAGCGTAAAGAACTGTGACTGTGAAACGTGAAAGCACACACGGACACGAGTAGGAACTGTACTAGCATTGGAGAAGGAGTATTGCTACGAGCAATAGGAATACCACGCAGTGCAAGTAGCACTCTGTGGTGTCCATAAGTGCCCCCTCGGGTGGTCCACTGCTTCGCGCTAAACCAAAGATGGTCATTTGGTTCTACGACGCAACCACAGTACTTGTCACCATAACGCTTTTGCGAAAATCCTGCTTCGGCAGCTTATTTTTTCGCTTCGGTATCGCTCCACGTGGTTGCGTGATTGACCTTGTTACCGCAGGCCGGAACCGTCAAGATGTTCAACGAGTACTGGCCGGCGGCACGGCATGTGTTCTTCGCCCGCTTCTGCCTGCTGTGGTGCGACTCGAACGATGGGCCGTCCCCTATCACACCCCGGGAAAAATGCATGCTGCCCCTGTACAACTTGCAGGAGTTCTATGAACAGTACGGCTGCAAGGCGGACGCGGCGCCGTTTTGCAAGGTCTAGAAGTGTGTCGCCTTCAAGCCATATATAGTGCGCGCTACTTCAAGTCCTGGCACTGCACAATCGTGTTATTATGTTTTATAATGTCAAAAGGCATCGTTTAAGCTTTTGCTCTTTGAGGACTTGTTACTTCACTTCTTGGTGTCTCAATATATCGCAGTGAGTAATGCCTCACTGGCCTATTCGATCATAACTGTAGTGGCAATGTTTTATACGCCTCAACGGACCGCAATGTTATTGCCGAGAACCAGTTCATCTTTTGATAATTTCTTCAGAGAACTTAGTTTTATGTTTATAGTTTACAACACATATTGCCACCATTCGCAACTTCTACGAATAGGTAATCTTCATGTTTTTCGTTTATAGAGGGCGTCGTACGACGTCTTCCTTACGGGCTGCATGAATAGTGTGGCGATGCAATGTCTGACAGCCCAATCATTGTCACATGCTGTAGCAAAGCACAGTACACTCGCTTGATATGATGTATTGTGACATACAAAAAAAGAGACCTAATGTTTAGGCGATCAAAACGACCGCCAATAAAGAAATCTAGAATTAACAAACTCAGTACTCTGGAAGTGTCTTACACCGGCATTGTATAAGTGTTTCGTGCTCAGTATAACATACTGGTAGACTGGACACAAATTATGTTTCCCATTTCCAGAAATATTCTCTTGCGCATGGTATTTAGAGAAAGAGTAGCGGCTATAACTGCAACTGAAATCAGCATAGGCGACCTCTTCAAAGCAATAGACTTCGTTTCGTTGGCCAAAAAAAGTAAGGCTCGAGTGATTCATCTGCGCTAGCGTGACTGTTGAACCAACGCCTCAAATGAGCACCGGAGTTCTGCATAACACGTAATATGTGCCGCCATTTATGCCTGCTACATGACCCCAACGTGTACTTTCAATAGGCTTTGACGTTCAACAGAGAAAAGAATGTTCAAGACCTTAGTTACCAAATATAAGATTATGGTCAAGGTCAAACTATTATCTCTGCCTATTTTTTTACAATATAAAGCATCTCAAGGGTGTGGCAGCAAAATCAATGACGAGTAACTGTCATCCTGTCTTTCTTCATTCACATTATCTTCATTTACCCGTCATGCCGCCCATGACAACGGAAAAAACTTGTGCGATTCATTTTCCTTGGCACAGCGATATTCTGCATAAAGATAATTTAGTTTTGTGCTTGCAACCTTCCGGTAATTATGATCTTTGTCTTAATGAATATGGTCGCATAGGTCGCAGATTCAGTTCCTGTCCACGGCAAGTTATCTTGCCGTGGGAGCTCAGTTGGTAGAGCATCCAATGTGTTGTGCGAAGGTCGCAGGTTGGGTTCCTGCCCACCGCAAGTTATCTTTTCATCCACTCTTTTTTGTTCACATTTACATTACAATTAGGTGTAATAACTTCCCCTATACTTTCCTTGCATCATTGTCTGTTAGATCTCATTATTAATTTGCCCAACAAGAAAACGAGCCCATAAGTATGCAAAATATTAATGAGATGGGCAAAATAATAATGAGATCTAACAGAAAATAATGCAAGGAAAGTATAGAGAAGATATTAGACCTTTGTGCGCCCTGATCGCGATCAAGTGTGCGCGTAAACACCGAGATCATGGCAAGTTGCGAAAGCAAGTTTGACAATAAAAGAAACCAAACACAAGTTTTTGCATCCCAAAACCATACAATATGATCAGAGACACCTCCGGAACTTTCGGCACGTGTACTGACATTACACAGTACGAGGACTTCCACCATTTCGCCTCCATCAGAATGGGATCCAACCCACGCCGATCGGGTCAGCAGCTGAGCACTTTAGCCACCGATCCACCGCGACGGACAAAGGAAGCCTGAATGTGTGCGCAAGTTCGAGCCACAGCCGCTTCGACGTCACCAAGTTGAAGGTGGCAGCCCCATACTTCGACAAAGACTTAAACGAAAAAAAAAAACGTACATTTAACTTCCTTTTGAGACCCTCATACCAAGCGTTCTCAAAGTTATCCAGTCTTGCTTGACGTAACAGAAGGAGCAAACGAGCAGCACTTTTAGCCACCGATCCACCGCGACGGACAAAGGAAGCCTGAATGTGTGCGCAAGTTCGAGCCACAGCCGCTTCGACGTCACCAAGTTGAAGGTGGCAGCCCCACATTTCGACAAGACTTAAACGAAAAAAATACGTACATTTAATTTCATTTTGAGACCCTCATACCAAGCGTTCTCAAAGTTATAACGAGCAGCACTTAGGTAGCACAAAATAAAAAAAATCACAACTTTTCCGCCAAAGCGAAGCAATGAAACGCGATAGCAACAAAGTGGAAGCTCACGCGCGGAACGCCAAGCAGATCTAAACGTGCCCCGCGTCTGTCACGCGCAAAGTACGCATCGAAACATACTCACAGGTACAGACGAACGTGAATAAGCATCTCAGTGTTAGTTTTCTGTATCAGAAAAGCGCGCCCTTTTCCCAAACGGAGACTGTGCAGCGATTGCAGTGACCTTTGTGCGCCCAGTAACTACAACAGAATCGTTCCGGGGAAAGCCCAAGACGAGCCAAGGCATACGATCCTCCCCACCACAAGATATAAGCACGCAAGTGAATGTGACCTCGCCCCTCTCCTCCTAGCTGCGGCGCAGAGTATATACGCGTGGGAGATGAAAGCGCGCGCCATCGCGTTGTGACAATGTGGTGACAATGTCATTGCGCCATCTTGCTGGTAATGCTGAAACACGATAATTTCCCCCGAGATGCCCGTCAGAAGCAATAAGTGGTAGATACAGATAACTTGCTGTTTGAACGTTGGAGGTGCTCCTTTGTGGCTTTCTTCATTTCAGGTGAACATGAAACCCTAAAACTGGTGGCCGTATCGGTTGTGTTGGACAGGCCCGTAGTGGAGAGTTTTCTGGTTTTTTTTTTTTCGGGATTCCGGGAACACTTGCTAAAGGTCTTGTCTATTGGAGGAAATAATCTTACCAGGAAAGTACATAGTTGAAGGAGCAACATCATAGGAGGGGAGGAAGGCTCTTAAAATCTTCTCTGGCTACTGGATTGACCATGGCTCCATTAGACACTGACTACATTGACCGTCCAAGAGGTACTATATGTTCCGACTTTAATCACAACAAAATGCCCGCCGCGGTGGTCTAGTGAATAAGGTACTCTGCTGCTGGTCCGCAGGTCACGGGATCGGATTCTGGCTGCGGCGGCTGCATTTCCGATGGAGGCGGGAACGTTGTAGGCCCGTGTGCTGATATTTGGGTACACGTTATAGAACCCCAGGTGGTCGAAATTTCCGGAGCCCTTCACTACGGCGCTTCTCATAATCATGTGGTGGTTTGCTGATATTTGGGTACAAGTTATAGAACCCCAGGTGGTCGAAATTCCTGGAGCCCTCCACTACGGCGCCTCTCATAATCATGTGTTGGTTTTGGGACGTTAAACCTCACATATCAATCACACAACGAACTGCACGCAACAGTACGATTACATGCGTAGACAGACAGACAGACACGGACAGAAAATTTTCACAGCCTCGAAGATACGACGCACCTCACCTGAATTTACATTGCCTCTGTGATTAGTACACCTTTGACCAAGTCGTTATGGAATGGGGCATCATTCGTGTACTGCCACTGACTGGAGGTTTTGAGGAGAGACGCTGCCCATTTTTTTTCGTTGGATGAGGCATCAAAGGTTCCCGCCTTAATATTACGAATGCTCTAAAATACTTACCCCAATGTATTTTGCGAAAGCCTGATACAATATTCCTGGGCTAAACGAACGACTAAACATTTTGCAGATAAAATGCTGCAACTTAAATCGTCATGAAAGACGCTCATTATTGCGATAGTCTGCCAACATATAACATTTCAATGCGCTGTAGCCTTGCCCAGCTACTCCAAAACTGACACCAGTTCAACAGACGTACGCCACAAAATAGGAACACAGCGATCCATGCTAACTCAAGCAATAAGTTAGACGCGAGAAACAGAACGTAAACATATTGGTCTGGAAACGCAGTTGAATTGACAAGAGTGGCCTTCGCATAGAACTCATGGAAATCTACGTGACGTAGCACATACGCACAGTTTGCAGTATATGAGAAATAGGCACAGAACTGGGAGTAGCGAAAGGGGCGTATAGTCAAAAATCAGTCGAAGAAGGAGCACTTGTTGATGGGGTTCATCGGCGAGCCCACGGGGCATTCGAAGGCTTTCGCGAATGGTGCGAAATTCATGACCGCCTTGTTGCAGTCGCCAGCGAAGAGATTATCCGCGGGCGTCGCAGAGCAGGTGGCCAGGCAAGTGGTGATGAAAAACACTTCTCCTCCGTTAGAGTCTGCACAAAGGAACAAGGGTGTGTTGCTTTATTAAAGACGATAGTCTTTCTTGAAGACCTTCGACGCAAAAATTTCGGTCGGTCTGTCTGTCTCTCTGTGTACATTTACCTGTTTGTCTCCCCTTAACGGTACCCTAAATGGCACTAAAAAGGCCAAACAATACTCAAAACGGCTGACCCCCATCCGCAGCGCCCACCAAATAATGCTCAAGGTTCTGCGTTCATACTTGTGCGACTGGCAATTAAAAGGCAATTATTGCGCATATCTTAGGCACCATAACAACGCGTCAATGGTATGTATATTTTTTTACTAGGAAATGCATACATAAGTAATTCCAAGTACCATAGCGTTTATCACGCTGCGCTGACCATGCAACGCTTGCACAAAGCGGCAAGTGTTCCGACACTTTGCTAAGACCACACGGTGGTGGCACCTACCCGTCACTTTGCGTTCTACACCTTATGAGCTCCGAGACGGGTGCGCACGCCGCGCGCTTCGTTTTTCGGGATAATTGCC
>WOVY01014542.1:0-36104 GCA_013436015.1 Rhipicephalus annulatus | reverse complement strand
CGAGGAGGATGTCAGAACTTTGGCTGCAGGACAGACTTGGGGAAGTACAGTTAAATAAGGCAGCTGAGTTAGCTGAGGAGTATTATGCTCGCCGAAAGTTGCATAGCAGGGCAGTGCGCGTTGAAACGGATGAAAGGAAAAGAGGGCTTTTCAAGGAAACCTGACCAACGGAAATCCACTCCGCACCGTAATTTCAAGAAGGAACCGTCTCTTACGAAGGACAGTGTAGGGGAAGGGCAAACAGAAGCGAGAAGAAATCGAGTGAGGTTTCCACCACACAGGCATTTTGAATCGGAAAACAAACGGAAGGCCGCTAATCTGCTACAACTGTAAAAGTGAAGGGCACATCGCGAGGAAACTGTCAGGAAAAGTTTGCTTTCGCAACGATCCGAGAATCAGAAAAAAACATTCGGTTGTTGGAGCCGTATCTCCAAGAAATTAGGGTGAATGAGAAAACGTGCCGAGGCACTTAGAGACTCAGCGGCAACCATGGACGTTTGTCCATCCTTCATTGGTGTCTCCGGATGACTTCACAGGAGAATGCGCGTGGATCAGGCAAGTCGCCGAGGAGCAGAGTGTTCGCTTACCAATCGCCACCGTTGTCATTGAAGGCCCGTTCGGTAAGCTTTGCACCGAAGCGGCTGTGTCTGCCGCGCTAAATGATCGTTTTTCTTATCTTTTCTCCAACAACTCGGAGCAGCTTCTCAAAGAGCAGGGCAAATCATTCTTCCCCAACTTAGCGTGCATGGCTCTCACGCGATCGCAAGCGCGAAAGCTTTCGCGGAAGCTGGACCTGGTTCCATGCGGTGAACTCTCAAGTGACCTTGTCGGCGGGTCGACGGAAACCCAGAAAAGGAAAGTTTCCGCATGAGTCATGTGAGCAGTCACGCGAGCGGCCCGTCGCCGACACGGCCGGCGCGGTATGCGCTGGGGAGACGACGTGGCGCCATTGAGTCAGTGCGAGAGGGTTGCAACGCTCTCGCCTGTAGCGGAAAGTTGGAGCGAGCTGCCGAGAGTTGATCGAGAGACGCTCATTCGAGAGCAGCGTGAGGATCTCTCGATTGTAGCGCTAGTGGAAAGCCAAATTGAAGCGCTAGTGGAAAGCCAAATTGAAGCGCTAGTGGAAAGCCAAATTGAAGCGCTAGTGGAAGCAATTGAAGCGCTAGTGGAAAGCCAGAAAAACGCGGCAAAAGTGCTGTCGAAGGAGCACTACGAGAAATCGGGGGAAGGAAGCGTGCTTTTGAAGTTGATAATCAGGTAATGCTGCTGCAAGCCGTTCAAAAGGAACAAGCTTGAGGTTGATTGGGAAGGGCCCGCCAAAGTATTATCGAAGCCTTGCGATACAAATTATGCAGTGAACTTAGGAAGGCGGCCGGACAAAATTTACAACTTGATGAAACCATACGTTTCAACATCAAGCGGTCGTAAATCTGTTGTTGAATGCTTCAGAGGAAGAAGAAAGCAGAAATTTTGAGTTCTAGTGAGGTAACCGAAGGGATATCGAAAGTAATCCGGGAGCAGATAAAACCTAGAGCCTAGCTTAAGTGAAGGAGGACCTGAGAACGAGGACCTCAGAAAGAATTGGTTCCGAGTTTGAAGACGCGTTTTCGGACCACCCCGGAAACATGAGGGTGATCGAACACGATATCGAGCTAAGCGGTGAGGAGTCAATCCGTAGCAAGCCGTATCGTTGTTCCCCTGTGCAACGTCGAAAGTGTGAGCCGCTCTTCGTGCCGCATAGGTATCGTCGCCTAAAAGTGGCCGGTTTACTGAAGTGGAGCATGTTGCTCCACAGCGCAATTTGACGTTCGCTAAGGAAAAGAAAAAAAAAAGAAAAGGTGAACGCTAATGCAGGTGCATTGAGCAGTGCGTTCCAGCTAGTACCCTTCTCAACCTTTCGGTTTCTCCCTGGCGATTCGGGGCAAAATTTTGACCTCATCACGACCTGGGCTGAGCGCTCCTCGTTCAGAGTGATCTCAAGGGGCCAACTTTATGTGGTATTCTAATCCGTTACGTTGTTGTACGTGGAAAAAAAAAATTGAGTTGTCATTTTAAGGGTCTTTTGTCCCACAGGTGCCTCTTGATGTAGAGGGGGACAAAATTCCGATAAACACGTAGTTAGGTATATGTTGTACTATACTTTGTCTGGTGTTCTGTCGGGTGACCGAGGGCACTTGCTTGTGTCGTGTGTTGTCTGTTGTCGAACCGTTCTTAGCAAGTTGCAGAACCATCGACAAGTGCTGAAACCGAAGATGGTCAGAAGAGACGAATGAAGCTGGTCGACAAGTTGTGGCGACAAGCCAGTGGAGCTGGGATCCGTCGTCAAAAATGGGATGTGTTCCCGGAACAGTTTGGAGCTGTATTCTCCCTATGGCCCTGGAGGCGAACCTGGAGGGACCTGGCGAACGAGCGCACCTGACATCCGAGCCCCGTGGAAGCAGCTCGTCTTTCCGGTGCATTGTCTGGCGGCGGGGGTGCTGTTATGCCAGCGAGTCCTCGTCAAACGGCCGTGCCTCTGAAAAAGGCAATCTGGGTCGAGGCCTGCCCGCAGTCTGCCTGGCGCGAACGGCGTAAACACGCGCGGCGCGTCTCTGGCCCACGTGCATTGAGTCATCTGCGCACGTGACAGTGAGCCGGCGGTCTCGTGTCTGGTGGTTTGACGCATGGCGCGGCGACCCCCCATTGGAGGAATCTGCCCTGGCGACCAGCGGCGCTTCTGATTGGACCTTTTGGTTGGACCCGGTGTAAATAAAAGAAGCCCTGCGGCGCGTCGCGATCGGCAGTCCTATGCGAGCGAGAGGAGGCCCCGTGTCGGAGAGCCGGCATGTGTGTGAGTCAGCGGCCTTAGGCGAAGGGCTGACCTATGTGTTAGAGAGGAGAGCTCGGCTCTTCGAGTCTCTGTCGGCCCCAGTGCCGAAATTGTAACGCCTCTGTATATATGCTGTACATAAACCTTGTTTAACTCACCGTCGTCTCGTCCGCTCGTCTTATCAGCTCTGCGCAGAAGCAGTCGCGAGCTGATAAACCTACGCTACGCAACAGTGGTGGCTTCGGCGGGACCGGCCCGTCGTTCGCAACAGTGGTGGCTTCGGCGGGATCGGTCCGTTTCTCAACAGTGGTGGAAGCGGCGGGATCGGTCAGCTTCGCAACAGTGGTTGGCAGCTGTGGGATCGGTCCGGCTTTCTCAACACGCTCGACGGAACACAAGTGAACGAGATGGAAGGAGTCGCCTTCTTAGTACTTGAGAATTGGCATTCAGTGGCTTTAATGAACGGGACGGACTTCCCTACTCTTACAACCACGCTGACTGGCGAAATTGTATCCCAACATCCAACGAGATCGACCTAACACTTGATGCGCCACACGCCGCGAATATCACGGTAGGAAAAAAAAAAAAAAAACACGCGAGACGGTATATATCTCCTCTCGGCTGGCGGCACACGTAGTACAGCCACAGAGCAAGACCGGCTCGCTCCGGGAGGCGTTTGTGTAACACCGGTCTGCCGTGACCTTCCGATTGCGGGGCCGTCGCAAACAACCCGATCTGCGACAGCAAGGAAAGAATGGCTGCGAACGATAACTTACGCTACACGCGTACTACCTGGGGAAAGAAAAAGAAAAGAAAGAAAGAAAGGAGACAGCGCTAGACCACTACGAGAGGAGACCTGCGCCGACGGCATTCCGCGGGTGCTCTCCTTCCCACACAAAACAGGGAGACAACGCGGTGCATATACAACGGCATCATGCAGCTCACGTCGCAAGCTTCGGTATATGGCAGTTTCGGAGGAGCTTAACACAAGTGTCGCGCGTGTACATAGCGTTGCGTAATGGAGAGAAAAAAAAACATGAAAAAAAAAAGCCGACGGATCCCACGCGAAGCACTCGCTCGTTCCTTCGGTGTTACACGCGCCGTGACCGGAGTGCGCAAGGGGCCACTGCTGTCGCAATTGCGAAAATAGCGCGTTAATTTTCGCGCACCTAGCGACCGGTGTCGAAACGCCGCCGCGAAGGGTCGGTAGTGCGTGTCGCCATGCGTCTTCATTGGCGGCGCCGATTCAGCTTACCGCTAGTGTTAGTCTCGCGAGCCCTTTCTGTGGCCTCAGCAGACGAAAAAAACAAACAAACGAAAAAGCACGGCCGCTTCTGCCACGCGTTGAAATTTCGTATTGTTTTTCTTTTCTTCTGAATCAAAGACGGCATTGAGCCGCTATTATTATGGGGAAGCGGCGCGGAGTATCAGACGTCATTGTATTTCTTTCGTTACTATTAGCGTACGCTAATAGTAACGGGGACTTGTGTAAGTGCGCATTTGTCGACGACAATCGCACCCTTACCGTCCTATCGGTCATGTCCAAGGCGCAGAGCTAACACAGCTGCGAGAATGCATATCGCAACAATATCATCTCCTGGAAAGTAAAAAAAAAAGCATAAGGGTCCGGAAGAATTTGAAAAAAGGAGAAAAAGTCGACGCTGAGCCGAGACAATAACATATATTCTCGGCCAGCAACATAATGCTCTGAACACGAATGAAGTTGCAAATGAACGAATTGCTAAACAGCTGGAAGATGGCCGGGAAACGCGACACTCCAGAAGTGCACAGGGGCACGCTCTCAGTCGCAGTTTCTAGCGCAATCGCGCTCGTACGCAAATCGGGTGCGTCATCGCCTCGGGAAGTGAACTGCGCTGTAATGAATGAAGCACATTAAATGCAACGGCGGCAGGAAGCACGAAAAGTGCACTTTTTCGCGAATAACGCAAGTTACGAAGGCATCTCGATATCTAGATGCCAACACACTCTTGCCTTAAACTTGACTGACCTGCCCGGCGTTTTTCCGCCTGTGTTGCCCAACTCCGACGGCACAGTGGCGATCACCAGATCCGGGCGCGTCAATGTAGCGAGCATCCACCGTCCCTGGGGTCGTTGGCAGAGGACGTTCGCACTCGCTGCTTCGGTAAAAAGCGCGTCCGGTCGGCCCACCGGATCGTATCCAAGTGCGGCCAGATCACAAGAGGCCTCCCCTCGGGTTCAAGTGCGTAATCCTACGTTGGTAATCCACGTCGGGCGCCGAACAAGGAAACTAATCACCGGTCGACGCACAAGTTGGTGGAGTCTTCGGCGGCCCGCCTCACAGAACACACACAAGTAAGCGTCGGCGGAACACCGCACGCACGCAGGAACGACGGCCACGCAGCGACTGCTCGAGCCTGGCGCCGCGCGCCCGTCGGGTCTCTTCCTCCTCTCTAAGCCCCCGCTAATTGGCGTTACCTCTCTCTCTCCTACGCTCTTTCTGAGACACGCGTCGCTTTCGTTTTTCTGTTCTCTTTTCGCTCCTGGCGCCACCTCTCAATAGCGACAACAAGCGCCGATTGCACAGGTCGCGCCATCTGTTGGAAGTGCTGGTAGGCGCGTTTCTAACTCCAAACGCGGCGCATGTTTGGCGCGCTTTACGTTCCGGGACTTGATAATAGATACCCATGACAACCCGCTGCATAGTTCGCGCTTGGGGCGGCCATACTTTCACTCTACTTAGGTATCCTCATATCACTCTCGCTAAATTTCAGGGCACCGCCATCGTAATTAAAACCTAGACTAGAACAGTCAGTGTAGCTCTTATAAGAGTGGCCAAATTGTGACTCATTTGGAGGCCTTCGAGATCTTAACGGAACTGCAAACGGAGCCTGTTAGGATTGATTGATTGATTTGTGGGGTTTAACGTCCCAAAACCACTATTTGATTATGAGAGACGCCGTAGTGGAGGGCTCCGGAAATTTTGACCACCTGGGGTTCTTTAACGTGCACCCAAATCTGAGTGAACAAGTGAGTGAACCAAACGGTGAACAAGTTCATTTGCTGCACAGACGTTTCTCAACCAACAGCAGATTAGGCGAAGGAGCGTAATGTGCACGAGATTGCGATGCCCTTAGTGACGAGCGAAGAACATTACGACAAAAATAAATTGACTGCAACCATAGGGCCAGACAAGAGCGGAAAACGTGAAAGAAGCTCGGTTAGGACACCTGTTATGGTAGATAGCACTCGGAACATAATAAGGCCAACCCTACGTTACCCTTTCATTGATTTTCGCACCCCATGATGTAGACGTGGAGGTATAACACGACGGACGCAAGTTAGTGCTCATAAAAATCTAACCAAGAGCGTTGGTCCTGAACTAAAAGGCTCGCTGCGTTGGGATAGGGAGCTTCCATTAAAACTTTTAAGAATACGTCCACGACGCAGAATCTTGTTATTCTTAGGAAAAAGGAAAAAAGAAACAACGACTTTCACCGTATCCCAGGAATAAAACTGAAGTGCCGCAGCTGCAGTTTTCCCAAGCAATGGGCGCGTCACGCAGGCACGCCTGTTTCGCAACGCGATCAGAAGCTCCGACGCGCATTTGCATATACTAAAAGGGAAAAAAAGAAGCCCGTCCAAGAAGTGTTAAAATGCAGATGCGCGAAAGAGCTATTGCTCACAGAGCCAGAACGCGGACACGCCTTTCTTTTATTTTTCTTCCTTTACATAAATATACTTGGCGAATGGAAGGGGTTAATTTGATATCGCACAGAATCTAGCAGATGTAGAAACAAGCGTATTAACAAGTGCACTGCGCGAATTTGTCTAGACAGGCTCGTCTTTCACGAGGATTTGGTAGCTTACGTTGTGTGGTTAATTGAATAACGGTTACCTTGCTACACAAACCCGATCTTAAGTTTCTTTGAAAGCCGGCTTTGAAGCGTCGACCATGTCGAATGCATCAACGCGACGTCCGCATACCCGCCACCAGATGACTCCGTGGTCAATACATTACGCGTGCTTTCAAAAGACATCAGAAACTCAACAGACACACTATCAACGCATAGGAGTTTCAGCGTCACGTCGATTAGCATAAAATCCGAACAAGCCTGAAAACTTTTTTTTTTTCGAGACGTTGAACAGTGAGGCCAGACGGGATCGACCGAGGAGGAGCTGCGAACACCACGAACGCAGTAAAAGTTACATGCTACTCTAGGGACGTGCTGAAAGGAACGCTCTTCCCCGCACAAAAGGGAAATACAAAAGAAATGAGCTGCTAAACTGTTGAAGGCGGATATTCTACACTCCACGGTTTTTGCGTGTAATGCGTGAGCCCAGAGCGCGAGAAACTCTAAACCGCGAACAACTACGTTTTCTTGTTGCTTTCAGCCCATCATCCCCAGCTTCCCCATACAATAACACTTCGCCTGCCACCATATTCTTTTTTTTTACCTGCTGTCACAAGTCCATGGTCGAATGTCCTCTAGGGGAAGGGGGAACCACTACACGAAAAAGACCCATTTCTCTAAGAATAGCTAAAGAAAAAATGGGGACGAAATACCAAATGGCAGAAGAAAAAAAGAAAGCACCATAATGTCAGAATAGAGCGCTGGAGGCTTGGGAGAGGGATAGTGGTTTCCTAAAGGGACCACGGGAATGGTCTTTCCCCGTGCCCCTGAAAAGCACCCCCCGGGGGAACTCGGAGAGCGCGCGCTGCTCCCCAACTCCCGAGGGGCGGTACACTCGGGGTTGGGAGAGTCCCGCCAGTCGTTCTCCCTTCACCCTAAATGCTGACAAATGAGCTCTAATCTGCGTCGCGAAAAGGCGCGCGCACGCACACACACACACACGCACCACCCGGGGATTCACCACCGACTCGAATGGCAGCAGGGAGGCGGGCAGGCGCGGCTGAAGAGAAGAGAGAAAACGACACACCGCGACAGTGTGTGTGGCAGTCAGTGCATGGTGGAGGGTAAAAGTGGGAGAAAGAGGAGAGTGTGTACGGGGGACAGTGAGAGGCTCGTACTCTGCCGCATCGAGCGCGACAAAAAGCCTGGCGGGACGAAACCGACGGCAGCTCCCCGCTGATGAACGCCCCACGGGACCACACCACACGAGATATCACCCGGATGTCTGACACGAATCCGGCCTATACTGTCTCTCCTTCTCTCTCAACACGAGAGAACACGGTTTAGATATACACACAAGTATGAAAGGAAAGTCTGACTTTATTCTCAACTGTTAAGTCTCTCGCGTGGTGCATACATGCGGTTAGGAGAGCGTCCGCCTCGAATGCGGCAGGTAGTCGGTTGGACTCCCAGTGCCAACCGGTTTTTATGACCAAAAAGTTTGTCCGGCCTGGCTCATTTGTCGATAAGATGTCCTCTCCTTTCCTGCGCCGCTACTACAGCTTCGGTAACATTGTCAATTTCCCTTTTAATACATCTATTACCACTCGCAGCTCATCTAGTGGTGAAACTGCCACCTGTGTCGGAAAAAGTGCGATACCGGAGCAAAAGGCGAGAAATACCGCGAAATTCCCAATGGAGAAGACGACGCTTCGGAAGCTGTTCGTGATAATCCAATGATGATACTGTTTCTGAATGACGCAGTCGGAAGGCAGAAGATCATGGTGATATCAGCGAACAAACTAGTGGTCGTTGAAAGAGGGTTATTCGATGATCCGACTTCGAATTGTCGGTTATAGGCTATACCACCTGTATTTTACAAGCTTCGCTTAATATTCATTAAAACGCTGTTGTAAAATGTAGGTAGCGCGATACTCTCTAACGTAGTTATGATTGCCACATCGCCGAGAAGAATTACAACGTTTTTTTTTTTTTCGAAGCGAATTTAGCTCTGCAAAGCATGGTAAAATCTAGCTCTCAGTTCAGGTGGTGCCATCCGCGGTAATACCCGTCCACGGAAATAAATTCACAATCAGAAACTCGCCAACGCTTTATCCGGCTCCTCTAAAGACATCCGCGCAACGTTGGAAGGCGTAACGCAATACGAAATGGAGATGAAATCAGCGAAACGGGAGAATGCAGAGGGTGTGCAACTACCCATGACGACAGGTCGAGTAATTTTTACAGCACGCTAGAAACGCGCTATATAACCACCCCCGTGCCATTGCCGACGCTTCGCTCCGAACAGCTCCTGCGAAATCCTGTTTCATCAATTTTCTCCAAGAACCGAGCAGTGCAAGCGCCGTATACTGTCATTTCTTGTCTACTGTTCATCAAAAAAAAAAAGCCCTTTGCAGGTATGCGCGCAAGAAAATAAAAAAATATCGAGGAAAACAACCGAATAAACAGAGTATTTACGTGAAATTCAACGCTGTTGCCTTACCTCCACAGCACACACGCAAATCCGCGATGTTACAGAATTCTCAAGGCGCAAACATGATAAAAAAAGGGAGGGGGGAGATCGCGAGCGTGCTCGGGAGCCGGTTCTAACGCTATTACATCCTCCGAAAATTCCGCGAATTCAAGACAAATCCTCCGGGAATTGATTTTCGGGCGGGATATTTTGAAAACTTCTTTCCCAGAAACAGCCGGGAGCTCTCGTTCGAGCAACTCTTGCCTCGTGCCTGGCTTCCGCCTCCTACTTTCTTTCCATCTTTACTACGGCTTCTTCTCTGCGGCACGTGAAAATGCAAAAGCAATGCCGGTCGTCACGCGCTGTTGCGTTTGAAGGCTTTCGCCTTTTATTCTGCCGCGTGCCGCATACCGTAACGCGCTTACACCGGCGGCGGCAGCAGCACGTCGCGTTTGCGCAGCTATAGGGGCCGGCACGCCGGCTTCGCCTGTATAAGTTCGTTTCCCGGGATAACCGCAATGCATGCGCGTTTTCAAGAACGGTAAGAGGCCAACAAAGTTTAAGAGCAAAGATACAGTGATATACTAAAGAGGACTGAACGGGTAAGTGCTTCGCCATTTTTTTTAATACAAGGTATACCATTAAGATCGGCGAGAGAGAAAGACAGCGAGAGAAACGAAAGCTGGCTATGTTGAGCGTAGCGATAATCAATGCACGCAGGGTCACAGCCGCCATATGCAGGGGTACGAGCACTCGTTCAATGTCAGCACACCTGACGAAAACGATTGAATGATCCAAGTAAATAGATGAACCTACGCTAATAAACCTCCCTGTCAGTCCACAGAAATGCTTAATAATGTTATAAAATCACGAAGAGGGTGAGAGAGAGAGAGAGTGAACGCGAAAAAACCAATGAATCCCTTTCAATATTTCTTTTAGATTAATTTGACGCGAGCGTGCGGAGTCATAATTAGAGCAGACACACGTTGACTCCTATCGAACCATTCGTATACACACGAAGAGCGACCCCAAACACGAAGATACGATCCCAAACAAGCAGGCTGAACCCAGCATGAAAGCTGACTCGACCACAACAAGCATACGTGTCACGACAAATGGTATCGTTCAACCCGACAAAAAGAATGGGACCGACGAAATGACTAACGCCGACCTCATCAAGGGCCCGGAGTAAACGAAAACGTCAGTCGCGAAGCACCGCGACGCCACTGACGCTGCTGGTGTGCTGACCTTCGCGAACGTCAAAGATGACAAAGGGCTCACATCCAAGAAAATGTCGCACGAGGGCAGAGGAAGAAGAAGATTCGATTGTGATTAGCGTTAAAAAACTGCGCTGTCACCCCGCACGGGACGACACGGGTATGGTACGTACGTGCGGCAATGAAGAGCAGCAGTCATGTCGACAAGGCGCGCACGCATGCAGTACCCTCTCTGAAGGATACTATAAAAGACGGATTGAATCCTACGAAGCTACATTCTATATAGGTAGTACATTCTTCTTTCATTGTTAGTTTCGTGCTTTATTACGTAACGTTACAAATGAGAAATGAGTCATGCGTAATAGAGGTGCTGCGACTAAGAAAGAAATTGCAATGAACATTAAACCTCCGTCGGTTGATATAGCGCTTGCTAAACTTCGTTTCCTGGAAGAAGTTTGCTACGAAGAATACACGCTCGGCACGCGTCGGTCATCGAACTGCCACTCTGATATCGTAATACCAGTTACGTCGGACCACTTCGGGAAAGTCTCTAAAGCGTTTCTCTAAAGTTTAGATGTTTACGTCATGTTTTAGCGTAATAAAAAAAAAGACAAGCAGAGAGGCGAAGAAAAGAAGAACTATGTGGGCGCCATGCTTAGCTCTCGTTTAAGTCGATATGTATAAGCCAGTTTTAGAGAGAGGCGACGACGTTGCCGCGTGAGAGAAAATGCAGCAGTCAACGACGTCACGAAAACCTGGTGCACATGCGTAGCGAACTCAGCGCTCTATGACGTCATCCTGAATTATTTGAGCATACTCTTTTTCAGCATTTCCCAATGCGTTCACCGCAAATACGATTAGCCGTCATATCAACGCCTCCTTTTACCAGTAGAGCTTCCCAACACACTCTACAACTAGGCCTTTCAGTGCCAACACTTCTTCGCAGAAATTCGTCATCGGCGCTTAAAATGGCAGGGGCTGATTCTACGAAAACACCAGGCGCGTCAGAATTAAAGCATTGCACAATAAGAATATCACGACGTCAAGAGATGAAAGCAAGAGAAAGATAAAGGAACGTAAGGAAATTGCAAATGAAGAGACTGACAAATGGAAATGCAAAAGGCCGACCTGCATAGAAAATTAAGGCGGAACGTCATAAATGAATCCTCACGCGTCTGTGTATCAATTAATATATATATATATATATATATATATATATATATATATATATATATATATATATATATATATATATATATATATATATATATTGCTCTGTGCGAGGGCGACTTAACGAGAAAAGCGGGAACATAAACGTCAGCAACAACCTCTTTTTACACGCACTTCATGCCAGTGTCTGTCCTTTCTTTTTTTTTAATCTATCATTACTTCGAGAAGACGCGAAACACGATAACGAGACGGAAGACGGCGCGCGGTGTGGTTAAAAAAAATACCTGCAAGCCTCTCAGCACGCAGAATTGGCGGTGCCCGTTGTCACTCTAACTCAAAGAAGGTTAGGTTGAAGATATATTCGGCAGGCGAATGCGGGGTGCTATGAAGTAATAAGAGCAAAAAAAAGTCTTCTTGATGGAATCGAATAGGGAGGGGCTCGCGACGAAGCACGAACGACAGAAAGAAAAACGAAAAAGAAGCAAAAGAATTTAGGGAGAGCCTTCGCAAGCAGTAATGGAAGAAGGTCGAGAGGGAGTGCACCATCCACACACAACGACGCGCACTTCAGATGTACTGAAGCACGAGAAAGAGAGCAGAAAAGTGTGCATACGAGAAGACGAAGTAGGAATGAAGAGGAAAAAAGCTGCACCAGAAGTACGAAAACACAATTTTCCAGAAATTGAGAGACGTATACGAGAGAAGATGACAACAGAGATGTGAAAAAAAAAATTCTTCAAAGTGCTTGCTTGTCGACTTGCCAGACTTATTGAAAATAGTGCGCGTGCCGTCAATGCACGCGTGAAAGCATTACGGATTCTAGAGACTAGCGTAAAAATGAATATAAACTAACAAAACGACGTAAACAAACACGCAAGTGTCGTGGCGAAAGAGCGCGTGGCGATGCTTGCAGACACTTGCAACAAAAACAAAAAATACCCGCATAAACAAAAAAGCGAGATAGAGAGACGGGAAAATATGCAAAACTACAGCCCTCCCGAGATAAAAACGCTGTATAGAATAAATGCCCAGAGAAAAACGACCACCGCGAAACAGGCCACAGTCTCGTATGCATGCGCACATACATCAAACGCTAGAAGAAGAAGAAAAAGTGAAGAGCTGTATATGGACGCAAAGGTACATGGGGGATGTTTCAAGAGTGAACAAGACGTAAGAAACGACGGAAGCCGACGCACGCAACCGCTAAAAAGAAGTGAGGGCGGTAGAAGCAGGGAGGGGTGTGAACGCAAATATACAACGACGAGAGATCCATCTTATTCCCGCCGACAGCAGCAGCATTTTCAAGCAGGCAGAGGAGCAGGCGAGTACCCATATGTATGAAGAATAAAAAAAAACGAGAGAAAACAAGCGAGTCGGTGAGGGAGCTGAGACTCGAAGAGGCGACCAGGCACAAGCGCGCAAGCAAGCACGCACGCAGACACAGACGTCCGTGCGTGCGAGGCGCGTCGAAAAAAAAAAAGAAAAAGAGCTTTTCTATAAAAGGGCGACAGATGCGAAAACAAACTCCTTCCCGCACGCACGTAAGCAGGCTCTGCGGATGCAGTATGCGTGCGTCGCGGTGAAGAATGCGTTAAAGCGGTCGTGAGAAATTGCGCTCCGTCGCATGCAGGCGCAGCAGTGAGCGGGTGGACGCCATAGTGAACCGTATACAAGGATAAAAGGGAGGGTAGTGGATGCTCCGAATAGAACGAGAGAGAGAGAGAGGGGGTGATCTGCAGTCTGCAGCTGGAGACGAATACGACGACGAGACGACAAGGATGCCGAGAGTTTTCAAAAAAAAAATAACGAACGAACGAATAAAGTAAAGGTGTCTGCAAGCGACTGCGACAACGAATGCCGCTCACGCACGGCTTGTCTTCCAGCGCGCCGATATATATCCGTGACGCGTACATGCCTCCGGCGTTCCCAGGCTTCTCTATATAAGTCTGGCGCACTTTTTTCTTTACTTTACGATTTTGTTTAGTTTTTGTTTGGTTCGCGTTTCACCAACGCAGCCTGCTTCCATCCTCTCTTTTCTTTTGCAATTTTCTGTGCGCGTTTTTTATTCCAATGTATCGGCAGACTACGACCATGTATGTGGCGATATTTCACCGATGTTATACTTGCTGCTGTTACTGGGACCAGGATGCGGTGGCATTACTGACACTCAAGAACAAAATAAAATTCACTATTTTTTTCGTTAAGTTGTAACTTGCTACTTACACACTTTAAAGAGTAACGCTAAATCGATTTTACGTACCTTGGATAGTATAAATAATTTATTAAGGGTGTTCGCGTGACCACTTAGAGTCAGTCGTCCACGTCGAACGTGAGGACTAGTAGACAATATAAAAAATAATACAATGATAAAATTGAAAAGTAATATTTCTTAAGGATGCGTGAAGTCTAAGAACATACATACCATCGGCCGCGTGTTCTCGGCCACTTCACCTCTTTTATCCTTGTTATCGCGAGGGAGACGCCCTGGGACACTTGTGCCGGGACTTCGGCGTTTCGCGAAAGGCTGTAGTTCAGGAAACGATAGCGCTTTGTGACATAAGGGTTGACGCCGCCTGACAGTAAAAAAAAAAAAAAAATGCGTGCGCCTTTGAGGTTTATCTAGACGCGTCGGCTGTGAAAGCAAACTGCCGTACAGTAAACGGATACATAGAAGTAATGATATTAGCAGAAAGACATCTGTGAGAAACCACGCGAGGAAAACGTGACGTCACTTCCGACGAAAGCGAGGAAACGAGCATGTAACAATTGCTTAACTTCAATGAGCGAGTTAAACGAATGACGCATTAACGAATGAATGAAATTCGGCATCATCCTCTTGTGCAACCATATCCGAACATTACATAAGATATATTCAGGCTGTGTATCACTCGAACGGCGAAGCGTATACTCTGAGACACGATAGGATTAAATGTATGCTCGAACAAGATAATAGAACGGCGGTCCAGTGACACGATGAAGAGCAAGGTAATATAACACCGCCGCTGACATAATCCACACTTCTCATTGATACAGAATGCATGGAGCAACAGAGATCGCTTTAAAAGGAATTCACACTGGCTCACACATCATTCAACGGAACAAAAAAAAAAAACACGACACGGAAACAGATAAAGTGCGGGAATGTTTGGCAGGACGAAAGTCGTCGATAAAGCGTCCATACCGTGACCCGTATACTGTTGGGTTAGAGCTTCCAGCGAATATAAGAGGACTAAAGGAGTGCGAGATCAAATAACGGTATCGCTAACGTTCAGATCGAGCCATCGTGGGGGGGGGGGGGGGGCACATAAAATCAATAGACGGACGTCTAAGGGTTTAACGTATATTCGCAGCCCGATTGATTGATATGTGGGGTTTAACGTTCCAAAACCACTATATGATTATGAGAGACGCCGTAGTGGAGGGCTCCGGAAATTTAGACCACCTGGGGTTCTTTAACGTGCACCCAAATCTGAGCACACGGGCCTACAACATTTCCGCCTCCATCGGAAATGCAGCCGCCGCAGCCGGGATTCAAACCCGCGCCCTGCGGGTCAGCAGCCGAGTACCTTAGCCACTAGACCACCGCGGCGGGGCTATATTCGCAGCCCGCTATATACATCACACGAATCGACCGAGCGGTCGTGGAAACACTGCGATCGGGCGGATGGCGTGGAAAGGCGCGGCGAAGGCAGATTTCCCAGCAATTTCCCCTCTGCGCGAAAAGAAGCGATATAAGCATACGTGAAACAAAGGTAGACCAAAGAGAGTCCTTAAAGTAAGAAAACTGAGAAACGGATGTGGCAAAAAAAAAAAAGTTGACTGTCCCAAACATTGGAATAGAAGTGAAGCTGAGCGAAAAAAAAAAAAGTGAGACAAGATACGCGTGAAATCGCTCAGAACAATATGCACATTCTCGCCACCAAGGCATTTCAGCACGCCTAACTCTCGCGCTGTTAGTGAGGAATGGCACGCGAGCGTATAGGGAAAATGACAAAAAACAGAGGACTGAAAAAAAGAAAGAAGGCCCCGGACTGGGGAGGGGGGGGGGGGTGGCAACGTAAGATCAATGGAGAGAAAAGGAGGAAGAGGAGAGGGAGGCATGACACCAACGACGTGAGCGGGGGAGGAGGGGGGGCACGAGCACACTCTTCGGAGCGAAGCGAAATGGGCGTGGTCACTCGATCTCATTTCGCGGAGCGCGCGTTTCATTTGCGCCATACCACCCACCCTTCGTCCACGACTACGGCTGGTATGGCGGTGGCACGCGGGAGCACCTCGGGGCGAAAAGAAAAAAATTTGCCACCGCGCCTCGCACACAGGCACGTTCTCGCCATCCCGTCATCACACGTCAGTCGACCGCCTCTGATCTACCACGCGTGCCGCATATTACCACTTTTCTTTTTATCCGTCCCTCTTTTTTTTTGGTTATCAAGCGATTCGCCCTTATTCAACAGAGGCGCCACGCGACTTTGTCTAACCTTTTTTCGTTTTCCATACTCGAGCGTTCTAACAGAGGATATAAAACAAACAATAAAAGAATTCGAGTGGTGCTATCCTTGCCTCTGCAAATGACAACGGATCTCGGAAATTCGCGTTGCCGTGCGATTGAGTTGTTGCTTCCACAAGAGCCTCGTTCCGTTCTGTACCTCATCCGGTTTTTCAGGGCAGGCCCCCTTTCGTGGACGCGCCTTATTTCACATTCGATCGTCCGCAGCAAGTTGAAGAAATGGAAAGGGACACCATCACCTATCTAATTTCTTCCCCTCTATATCTGCCTTCATCGCTGTCTCTCACTTCCACAGCGTTACTCTTCATTTCCATTTCCATACATTCCACTCTTTCCTTCTACATCCTTCTCAGCTCAGCCGCGCATACATTCTCGCACTTCCTGGTACTTACGGTCACCGCCACAGAGGGCGCTCGGGACGGAGCCCGATAGCTTATGCATGCGGCGCCTTCAAATGCGCGATACAATTTGCGCAAGAAAAATGGCCCCCGTATGCAAAGGAGCGCGTAATAACCGAATGCGCCCGAGCTCTCGTCGTGATGGGTCCAAGAAGCGCGAGGGACCACACGGAGAGCGCCGAGGCGGTGGCCTCAAGTAACGCCAGCTTCGTTATCGCGCGTGTTTCATGTGTGTGTCTGTGCATGGGCGGGATAGCAAGGCAGAAAAAAAAAAGATAGAAAGGACTGCGGGATTGCTACACCACGCTGCCAATCAAGTGAACAGAGGCTATCCAAATGCAGTATAGTATTACCGTACCTATATATATCGGGAAAATTAGTATACGCTTTTAAAAAAATGTTTCTTGGTCGGAACGTCACCAATAAAGTTTTTTTACAAGCGTATACTTATTTTCCTCTAATTTTACGGCAATCGAAACCAGACTCCTCATAATATATATATATATATATATATATATATATATATATATATATATATATATATATATATATATATATATATATATATCTGAACTGGCACCATTCGCTTTACTATTGATACATAAGCCGTGGGAACCGGTGCGCCGACGACTCGCATACTGAACTGCAGAAGAAGCCCTAATAACGATGGACCAACATCCACCAAGGGCGTGAATCAATTGCGCTTTATGGCCTCCTGAATCTCGTAGGCCATGAAGCCTTATAAGA
The DNA here is from genome assembly GCA_013436015.1 of Rhipicephalus annulatus. NCBI lineage: Eukaryota > Metazoa > Arthropoda > Arachnida > Ixodida > Ixodidae > Rhipicephalus > Rhipicephalus annulatus. The sequence goes on along the minus strand of WOVY01014542.1, from coordinate 18,950 downwards.
AAGGTGCTTCGTCTCACTAACGCCGTGTGATGGCGTGAGGTTACAATACCACTCGCGTCAGCACCACGCACCGCGACAACTTCACGAAAAGCTTCACAGAAATATTTGTACAGCAAACGATATATGCTCACCCTCTAAACATCCTCTTCCCGAAGGTGAAACCCGCAACGGTACAACCTAATGGCCCCGTTGAGATTTTTCCTTGTGGCCTCAGCACAAACAAGCAAGTCGGTGGAGATGCTCCGGAAAAGTAAGCTCAAGGAAAGCTCGCCCACTCAAAACGAAGATCACCATCACAGTCACCGGGTTCTGACTATAGTGCGCGGTGAAAGAAACGCTCGACGTATACCCGATGAACCTATCATAGCATAAGTTTCACACCTACGAACGGTTACACAAGTACGGGATGAAGAACAATTAGAACAATCCATGTGTGACAGTGATCAGTGATTACGGAGCGAAACTCAAGAAGTCCATTATCACTCATTTGGAGAGATGTAGGCTAGCACGTCCGGAAAACTTGCAGACTGCAATGCGGAAGGTTTGGAGAAGGCGACGGAAGGAGGGTAAACGATCATTAAAAACCTGCGGAGACAAAGAAAAATAAGGTAAAGGCACCGTTTGAACTGCAGCGGAGTTAAAAAATTATGCAACACGAAGAAAAGGACGCGTAATAAGCCGTTAACAAGTGCACGCACTTCGCTTAAGCTGCGAGAACCTGCGCCATACATCATCGCGACGCTGCGCTAGCATCGCTAAAGACGGGCTAGCCCAACCTATAACACGTTCACTACACCGAGAAGAAAAGAGGGATGCAGAGGGAGAGAGAGGAAGATGTGAAGCGAAAAACTAAGACGCCCACTCGAGCGACCCTGCGTTGCGACGACGTCTTATGAAGAATTGCGCTCCTTGAATCGGGAGTCTGGCTGTGGAGCCAACCATGAAGGATGAAGGTAAAAGGAGTGCTCAAAGAAGGAAAGCTTATACTTCAGGACGAAGACGAGGAAAGTTGAGCCCTCACAGTCGAGATAAGACGCGTCTCGGGCTCCCAGTACCATCAGAAAGCCAACAAGACGCCGGGGCTACGGTAAATAATGAAGAACGAAACAAAAGAGTCATTCTCAAAATTAATAACAAACAAACAAAAACGACCAACACGAAGATACCATTCTTAGACGTGGAGAAAAGGCGTGCCCCGAGGCTTTGGATAGGGAGGGGGACACGGAAGGGAAAGAAATCGGTTTTTCACTGGGTTGCGTGCGCGGTAAGGGGAACGCATCTTTATATAATCTCGGGAGCGCGCCCACCGCGTAAGAAAATCCGCCCCCGATCAATCCTCCCCGGGTTAAAGTGAGAGAGAGAGGTGAACAGAGGGATTTTCTTGGTCTCCTCGTCTTTAAGAACGGGCGTCCTCCCGTCGCAATTCCTCTTCGCTTATTTTTCTTCAAGCTGCAGCTACAGAGTCGTCAACCACCCCCAATCCCCAACGCGCCCCAAAAACCTGCGCTCGAGAGCCGAACTGCTCGCACCAAGGAAGCTCTTGAATACAAACGCGGACTAAACGAAAGAAAGAAAGAAAGAAAGAAAGAAAGAAAGACTGCAAATGAACAAAAAGCTGGGCACAAGAACACTGGCGACGACGCAACCGTATTTAAACCCGAGCAAAGTAACAAAAAAAAAGGATATACGTGCACAAATTGTTCCAAACCGAGAGAAAACACTTGACGATGCGGAAGAGTGCGAAGATGACAAACAAGGGCAAAGCTAGGGATGCTACGGGGCTGTAAGCCTCACCGCGGTGTGAGAGTTTGTTACCTCTCACGAAGAAACGACTCGAAGAAGGCTCGCGTAAGCTGCTTTTCTCTTTCTCCCCGCAGGATAAGAACGGCACGAAAGACCAAGATAAGAATAGAAAAAGGAAAGGGGCGCCGGAAAAATAAGGCCGCAACGAAAACGCGCGCCATTCCTTCCATCATCGCGGCGCTGGATAGATAGTTCCATTTTCGGCGCAGCCGCCGAGTCGGCGTTATCTCGAGTGAAAAGAAAACCGCCTCTTCTTCTTCCCAGCGTCTCAAGTCCGAATGTCCTCACGTCTTTCAGAAATGGAACGACTGCGCGAAGTCGGATGAATCGACGCTTTCTTTCTTTGCTGTTATCGTCACGATGCCTTTTAACCTACAGCGCACTTGAATAAAACGATAGATGCCGTTCGGGCGCGCACTGGGGCAAACGGATCGAATGAGTCCTCTTAGCCTAATTTTATTTATTTTTTTCCCTCTATTTACTTCTGCTTTTTCAGATGCGGAGCATCTAATACTCGAGGCTTGTAGTGCGGCGCCGTCCGCAAGCTTCCTCCTCCTTCTTCCACCCCCTCTTCCACCATCTGTGCATCCCTTCCTCCTCTACACACCGCGCGCGCTTCACTCCTCCACCATCTGTGCACCCTTCCTCCTCTACACACCGCGTGCGCCTCTCCTCTTCACGAACATTCGCTAGCTGTATAATGTAGCGCGCATGCGCCGTCACGCTTCGAGAACATCGGCAGCTGATGCGCGCGCATGCGCCGTTGCGCTTCTCCCCCTTCTCGAACATTCGACAGCTGACAGTGCATGCGCCGTCGCGCTGTATATATACTCAAGGTCGGCGCTCGCTCGCTCAGTTGCCGCTCGTCGGTTGGTTTGTACGGCGCGTCGACGTCCAAGGTCGCGGTGAAATGAATTCCAACGAATCCACAAACACAATGATCGACGTCCCTTCGACCAGCGCCGCCCTTTCGCATACGTGTGTACGTGTTCACTCATTTAACACCCCCTCCTACAACCACGTTAACCAATTTAGCCATCGACCCAAGTAAGTCGCAATTTAACACCCCATTTCACAACCACGTTAGCCAATTTAGCCATCGACCCAAGTAAGTCGCACTTTAACACCCCGTTAACCAATTATATGCTCCGCATCCTCCTCAGTGTTCCCCCGAGGGAAGCTGCGGGTAATTTTTTTTCACTATATGTATTATTTTCTTACCCCATTCCTGTGCCGACCTGTTGAGGTGACTCCTTAAAGGGGCCCTGCGACAGTTTTAGCACAGCCCTATTTAGCACCACAACAAATGCAGCATTAGTCACTGAGCGAATGCAACAATAATTACGGAAATTGAAGCACAGAAAGTGAAGCTATCAGTCTATAACGTTCAAAACTCGAGCAGACGACGACTGTAAACGTTCTTTCTCGCATTTCACTCACCTTCTGACGCCATACCGCTTCTAATCCCAGCACGCACCTCCTAAAGACATACCGGAAACGTCACCTGTTGGTGGCCTTCACACAATACCTCGCTACCGCTCTTTTTAACGGCGTCGTTAGCACGGTTACTACGAACCACGTGCTTCGGGTAGCAGACGCTCCCACGGTCACACTGTGTAAGATAAACACATACACTTTGGGCGGGATCACTTTTTTTTTTGTGAGGTGCCTCGATACGCGGCGTCTCTTCTTTTCTCTTCTTTCACATCACACGCCTTCGCTTCCAGAGCAAGACTACGCCGCAATGACAGGACTTTGCGAGATGCAACCGAAGTTTTGAGAAAGGAGACGCACTTTATAGAATGTGCGTCTCCTTTTTCAAAATTTCGGTTGCAACTAACAAAGCCCTCTAATTTTTCGCATGGGTTTCAATGCCGCCTTACTGGGATGTTAACACACGGGTGTTGTATTTTTACAGATAAACAAAATGTTGCGGTAGTCGCACTCGCATGAAAAAGTTGGGTTAGCGCATACGATGTCTTATGACCGTATTACTCCCGTCTCAATATACAAAAAAAAAACAAGAAAACATCGGAAGCCCAAAATGGCGACGCGCATACGTCTTAGGTACAACAGTCTATAGCAATTACTTCGCGCACGACAATTTCGCAGATGGCCATATTGCCGAATTTGCCACACCGTCCTCAGTTCTGATCGGCCTAACAGGCCACTTGCGACCTTCGACTGACTTAAAAGGCCGACAATGCATACGTGATGCCACGAGAAGTAACGGAAAACTGTTTACGATGGATATTTAAATTTGAACCGAGGCCACATAAATGGCGCGTATCTAGGAATACGAGCCAAGGAAAGAAGAAAAAAAAAACTGTTAAACATGGTCCGGTTTAGGTTCGGATCGCGAGGCTGTTGTTGTTGTTGTTGTTGTTTTAACTGTTTTGCTGTGGAGAGGTTGAGGAGCCTATTGCCTCGGCTACTCCATAGCACAGAGTTCTGCAGCGAAAAATAAAATAATAATACAGAACGGTACCCAAAAATGAACAATACGGAAAAGGAGAAAAAAAAACATAATAGCACACTGAAACCAGTTCAAATAACCTGTCAATACACAGTTTTTTTTTCACGCAGTTCACTTAGTCATAAACTACTTTCACGCACACCTTAGTACTCTAATGCCAGTATATACATGACCACACTTTACATAATACTCATTTCTGGCTGTCAGTCATAGGCGCTTGTCCAGTCCGGTCTCCACTAAAAACTCTGTCAGGAAGATTATTGCCTTTTTCTGAAGATGCATCTCAGGCCATGGTCCAAGTAGTTTCTTTATTGTGAGGGGCCGTCTGTCCAAACTTGCTAATCTGTTCTTTAATTTTTCTCTTTCTTTCGCGTATTTAATGCACTCCAAAAGAATATGGCGAACATTTTCTTCTGCATGACCACAATGGCATTCCGGTGAGTTGGATCGATGTATCTTGTGCAGGAAGCTGTTTGTGTATGCTACTTCCAATCTAAGTCGGTGGATCAATGTCTCTAGGTGTCGTGGAAGGTCTGTCGCTATGGAAAATTTTCTGTGTGGATCAACTTCATAAAGTACCGTTTCCTTTGATTTAGGGCTCTCAAACCACTTCTCCATCGAACAATGGTTAGCCCCTTGCGATATAAAATGTCGAATATCCGTCCCAGATATAGGGATTGTGTAATCCCGTCCTTCCTTCAATGCTTTCTTCGCGAGACTATCAGCATCTTCATTTCCCTTTATTCCAATGTGGCTGGGTATCCATTGGAATACGATGTTGTGACCCTGCGATGAGGCATATTCCACAGTTTCTGCGATACATTGTGGTATTTCACCATTTCTGTAAGGTGATCTCACATTTCTGATTAGCTGAAGCGCAGGTTTGCTATCAGTGCATATCACCCATTTTCGTGGATCTGGATTCTCGCAGATAAGCTTAACTGCTTCAAAGATAGCCACCAATTCTGCTGTCGTCGATGAAGATTTGTGCGATAATTTGTACATCTTCTTTTCCTGAATTTCGGGTATAAAGACCGCACAGGCTGACGCTTCTTCTGTGCATGATCCATCTGTATATATCTTCGTTTTTTCATTATGCATTACATGAAGCTGTTGAAGTACCAACTGTGCCGCTACTAGAGGTGCCATGGCTGCTTTCTTCTCTATGCCGTCTATTTCACGGATAACGTTGAGAAGTGGCAGCGTCCAAGGTGGTTTTGAAGGTATTGAGGTTGAATTTGACTGGCCCCAGACAAACAAACGCACAGCATTCTAAAACCAGCGTTTAAAAATACGTGACGGCATTTTAAAACCTTTCCTAAAGTTACCGTCTGGAAATTACCGCGCGAAAAAGAAAGCAATGTCGCTGTGAAAGTCGCGAGGTACGTGCTTCTTATTGGGCTTATTTGCGAAGCATACACTTGTAAACTCATTTCATAATATGTTGTAGGCTGCATTTAGCGTTCATACTTTATAGACGACATGGTCATCCACAAAAGCCTTAGTTCACCTTCAATATAGTGAATCAGTACTCATTTAGGCTGACAAAGTACGACAAGCACGCGCGTCCTCCTTCCACGACTTAGAAGCTGTCAAAGGCATCGCCAACTGGCATTTTTTGTAAAAGTTCCTTAATTCCGTGCTCTTTTTCTCGAAATGCCGCAAATAATACCTCACCCAAAGAGCATTATTCGGGTGGCAAAAGCCTCGCTTATGTCCAATGTGTCTCGTCAAAGGACGCTTCAAAGGATGCGTCTTAAGCTTGGCCCTGATGACCTTATACCTCACGTAGAACGTGACCTTACAATACGGCGGTTTAAAAATGCACTCGGCAGTTCGTTTTACAAACCTCGAGTCCGCAAAGGTCTCGGCTACTGCTGCAAGCCGTCTCGCGGCCTTTCGTAAAAGGTGCACGCGGCATTAAAATAGTGTCGCTATCACATTCATTCCGACTTTAGCTACTTCTCCTTCTTTTCTTTTTTTTTGTCAATACAAAATTCCAGCCTGGAAATCTTTGGGAGAACAAAAAAAAAAGAGGAAGCCAGCAAGCTTCGCATTCAATTTCCGTAAAGCGATGTACTGTGTCACGAGAAAACGTCCCCAGGATTCCGGCCCACGAGCAGGAGGCGCGCTTTCTCGCATGGTGGGGGCGGTGCCCCGCGTCACTCTATGGGACCGGAGAGCAAAACGATAATAACTCGTCTCCCTTTCTGATTTTCTCATTGCTTTCCCGGATTCAAGTAGCAACTGTATGAACCTTTCTTTTGCCGGAGTTATAGTATCGTGGTTGCAATAGTGCGAGTTCCCCAGCTTACTAAAACATAATGCACAGCGCCTATGGGCGCTCTCGGAAATATCGGCTGTTTTACCGCATTTGAATCGCTACCGTGGAGCCGTGCTTGAAGATATCCAATTGCTTTCTGGGATTTAGGTACTTGCATATGTCTAGTTCATGATGGTATAGCGCGCCAGTGAGGAAATTTCTATGTACCCTGGATCCCGCCCTGGATCCAGAGCAAGACCTCATCCCTTCCAACAAGACCGCCTTCCAACAAGACCTCATCCCTCATTATGTCCAACCTTCCCACGCGACCACCTAGTGGGCAATAAAGCAACGACATCACATTCAGAAGCGAGATGAAGACATTTTTTTTAAAGATGATAGTTTTTTTTTGGAATACTTCAACGCGAAAATTTTAGCATGTCTGTCTGTCCGTCAGTCTGTCTGTCTGCTTCTTGTTTGCCACTCGATTCAGCCACCACAGCGAGGGAGACCCCCCATTTTTATATAGCCTGCTTTCGCTTCTCGGTCGAGACCAAAACTGTTCCAGAGGAAAGTCAAGTACAAACACCTTCCAGTATCTATATCTTACCTCAACGTTTGATTGACGGCTAGCGCTGCTTTTTCGTTCACAACGCGAGGCACAACCGCAACGATACCGAAATTTGCGAGAGACGAGCTCCTAAACGCTCTCGCAGGAAAATGAAAAAAATAGGAGCAATTACGACCAGCCCTGAGCACGCATCTGAAAGAATGAAGAGGACGCTAACTTTGGAGCAATGAACGTGCCATCTAGCTCTATGGTTATATAGTGCTGTCTCAGTTATGCGCTGCGATCTATTTCCAAACAAAGCACGCATCTCGTAAAAAAGCAAGCATACTTCTCTTGTTCGTTTGTTTCTTTCGGTGGACCTTGCAAAACCAGAGCCGCTCCGCGTAGCCACGTATTTCCAAACGCAAGCACATCCACGTAAACTTAACTGAGGCGCATGTCAGCTTGAGCCGTCGCAGCCAAAGACGCAGGGTTGACTGAACTGCAGCGCAGTCACGCAACATCCCGCCCGTGTCTTCCGACGCGAAACCCAGGTCGGCATAAGCGACATGCTGCAAGAACACATCGGTTCCTCTTGACACGTACATATATACATAGCTGCTTGTATGGTACATACACAGGTTACTAACACGACAGGCTCGACTGCAAGCGAGCTTGGGGAAAGCATTATGCACGAGTGAAATGTAAACGGTGAAGGTACTGCGTAGAATCACACGCACCGGGAGTCGATTGCCGCTCTTGTCGAGTTTCGCCAGAATCCGCAAAAAGAAAAAAAAAATGCAGCCACGCAACCACTTTCCATACTCGTTTTATACATGCGCATGCATGATTATCAAAACGAGGATGTATTTACGTAAGGCACGGTTTCCTCTTTATCAAGCTTTTTTTTTTATTTATTTAACGTAAGGTAACGATGTTATGTCACCTCTGCATCGTACATTAAGCACGCCGAGAAAAGTAGCAGCACGCTTTGCACATATTGTGACACATATGCCGTACGCGAACGCATTGCACGGCGCGCAAAAACAAGAAAAAAAGGAAAGATCAGTAAACTTAGTGATACATGCGTTCGAAAGGCGTATGCCACACTCTATACAGTACAGTTGCACGGCGCGATGATTACACTCCGTACATCGCCCAGGCTCCATGTACGTCAGTAAATATACATCTATACGATTGAGCGCTGAAGTGATTGATCAACCGATCGATCAACGAGTTATTAAATCAATAAATTAATCACTGATAATTTATCAAGTGATTAATTAATCAATTCTTTGATTGATCGAACGATCGATCAATCAATCTCCGTTGCGGACACATTCAAAATCCATGACATGAATGTTTCGCGCTCGCTAAACCTATCTAGATGCAAGAGTACTAAGAACACTGTATGAATTTATTCTCGTATACAATACGACGTGCCTTGAAATCACATTGCATGAAAACATATGTACCACCCGAAACTTCAATTGTGGAGGGCCGAGGCACTCGAAATGACGACCATGCAGCTAAAAAAAGATAACACCTCGCTTGCCGCAGAGCAACGGCACCGTGTAAACCCGAAAACAGAAAAGTACTACCAAAATCGGATTGAGCTTCAGAGCAGTCCCACTTCGAAACGCGCGCTGTAATCTCAAACTTCAAAGCGAACCGGATGAAACTGGGTTGGGGATACATACCAAAGCACTCACCGCAGTTACGCGCAAACAGTCAAACCAAGACGGCATTTTGAAACCTCGCGTGAAGAGCTAAATTCCTATCGAGCGCGCGCGCGTTCTTCGTAGACATTCAGTCGGGAAAAGAAACCATGCCGCCACGCGCAGACAATGTGACATCGGCACCGCGGCTGTATGACTCGTCCACGAAACGCCCGAGTGTATACGCGAACGTAACAATATGAGACAACGCGACGACCCAATAATGCGCATGCCGGAGCTCGTTACCGGATACATCAAACGATGGACGGTATTCTCGAAGCAATCGGTATACATTTTTTTTTTTTCAGTGAAGCTCTTTACAAGGTGCATGAATATATAGACACTATGAACCGCCCGTGGCTTCGCACGAAACCTTAGACAAGCCGTTGGCACAACCGGTATGCGCACGGGCGGCTCAACAAAGAAACTGCGCATACCAGGCAGTATTGCGTTCCAACTACATTCGATACGGGTATATAGATATGTAAGCCGTCGTGATTGAAATATGTTGCAACGAGCTACAGACATTTCGCTATAAAGGGAGGTCGCTTCTCATCTACTGAAAGGGACACGCACACAAAAGCACAAAGATGTACTACAACCATATTGCAGAGATACTGCGCGTGCGCCAGTGCAGTTTCTACGGATTGTGATGACTTATGAACTTTGAGAAGGTATTACGGAGTTAATGCGATATGTTAGCTACCGTTCAGTGCACTACGCCTTTTAGAAGAGACAATAGGTAGCGAAGTTATTCGACCCCATTAATAGTCTATGCTGCGAGACAACATATGTAAAGCAGTCACGGAATGCATGGGTCAATATATCTATTTCTTGATGTAAAAAAACAAAAAAACAAGAAAACAACTGAAGAAAGAAGCGACGAAACGCCGTTTCTCCATATCTTAATACCTTGTAAAATGCTCTCGGTGCAATTAGGCTATTAGGCGACTCCGAGTGATCATATTACTTTTTCAAAAGCCAGTGCAACAGTTTTTTTTAATATCAGGAATTCCGCGCTAAATTATACGTGACTAATAACTATATTTATAACAGAGAAATGGCCCCAGAAGCACATTGAGCGGTTATAAAGGCAATAAGAAAAAGAAAACTTAACACGAACGAGGCAGTTAGTCAAACACCTGAATTGAATACATTCTTCAATCTAGTATACATACCACTCGGGGCAAGTAAAGGCCCGATACAGGTTGTATGACGACCTCTCAATTGATTTGTGGGTTTAACGTCACAAAATCACCATATGATTAAAAGAGACACCAGCAGTGGAGGGCTCCGCAAATTTCGACCACCTGGGGTTCTTTAACGTGGACCCAAATCTGAGCACACGGGCCTACAGCATTTCCGCCTCCATCGGAAATGTAGCCGCCGCACCCGGGTTTCGATTCCGCGACCTGCGGGTCAGCAGCCGAGTATCTTGGCCACTAGACCACCGCGGCGGGGCAACAGCCTATCAATTAACCGAGAAGCAATGCCTTCACATGACGAGCTCAAAACTTTTGTCTACAGTCGGGAGTGTACTTCCTGAAATAAGCACTCGAACGCATTCCAAGGCACGCAGGCCCATGAAAGGAAATACAAGGCCGAAGTGCGACGCAGACAGACAAAGGTAGAGATGGAAGAGAAGGGGAGAGAGAGAGAAGAGGAGGCAGTCGTATCCATTTAGAGTTCGTACGTCTAATCACGGAATGGCTGCCTAATGAAAGAAACACGGCCGAACTAACTGCGCAACCCACGCCGTCGCCACCGCAGGCGGAGGTTATTAAGGTAAATAGACGTGGCGCTAATGAGCCAGCAGCGACGTTACAAAACGTGCACGTAAATTATTGCCTCGCTCCAACACGAAGTGGTGGCGCAGCGGTATAAGAGCTCACACCTGTTGGCAAAATAGGCGCCAACGGTGCTTGCAAAATATACATAACCGAGATCGTCGTCCATGTGCTGCACGTGTACTTACAACTGCACCCAGGGGCGTGACGGTGGTGGCACCTGATATCGCCATTTGCTTATGCACTTCACTTTATTTCTCTTTATCCTTCAGCGTCTTACTAGCGCTACAATCTGCAGATGCGCGCTCGACGGCAAGCGAAAAAGAGCACAAAGTTCTGGCCCAACGTTTAATTAGCAGGAAAATTACTTCCTCTTGGGCGAAATAAATACGCGGCCGACTCACGAACTAATTGCATCGCATCGAGCGCGCGACACAGCCCACCGGCGGCGCGTCTCCATATATACATAAAATATAGCGGACACTATATCATCAGGTGACGACAATGTCGCAGCGAACGGGTTTAGTTCTTGGTTCGCTTATTACACGATTTCTTTTGCATACGCCGCGTCATTGTATAACAACACACGCAGCAAGCCTATATATTTGCAGAAAAAAAAATACCGTCGCTTCAAAAATTGTGAGAATCACGGGCATCGGCTGGCGCGAGCAAACTCAAGGAGTCACTATTTACCCACGCCAAACAGCGCATGCAGTCGCTTGCGGGGAAACGAAAGCTCAATTAAAACGTAAACAGAGAACAGGTCCTCGATCGAGTACACAAAAAGTAAACAAATAACAAATAAAGAGCGGAGTGTCGCTTATCGAGCTTAGTTAACGCGTCGGCGCCAGCTCTTCTACGAAACCGAATCAAGTGGCAAGAGGGAACGCGTGCGTAAAGAAACCGAAGAGCTCGGTAGGCGACTCCTGAAAGGGTCGCTGTCGACGCTTCTTTCGAAAGCGACGAGATTGAGTGGTGAGAGGGTCGAGAAGCTATTAATAAGATTATCACTTAAGCGCAGCCCCTGCGTCGTCAGCAACAGCCTAAAATAACAAGCGTGCACACATACTCGGCAGCGTACACGCGAGAATTATACGATGCCCCCCTTCTCTTCTTCGCATCTGGGTTGTAGGCGCTGCCCTTTTTTAGAACACCGGCCTCGCTACCATTAGAAGAGGGCGCGAAGAATCGCGACCTTAAGTGGAGGAGAGAGGAAGCACTCGTGGCCAGGAAAAAGAGAGCGAGAGATAAGCGATCCCAATTAGCGAGCGCGGTCGGAGTTCGGGCTGCCGTTAACGGGTTGGGGGTGGGGGGGGGGGGGGTAGGGGGGATTGAAAGGCGAAAGCTGGAGGTAGCGAAACTAGCGCGCGCGGTAGTATTAGCCGTAACGCGCCTCAGCCATGCCCTTCCCTTTTCAGCCTCCTTTTTAACGGCCGCCTAAGCAATTTTTTGCGGCACACTGTGCCGAGAAAAAAACAGAAGCAGCTCATTGACCTCTCGATGATAACGGGAAGGTCAACGCTAAGGACAAGGCGCATATCTTGCCATCTTGTAACGAAGAGAAGAGCCGCGAGAAGCGACTGAAATGTTTGAGCAACCGCATATCGTTGCCCTAAGCAAGTATCCTGGCACCACCTGAGTAAGCATGACAAATTGGAAACCACATAAGTCCCTGAAATACCACATACTTTTCTACGACCAGTTCGATTGAACTGTACCTGGATAATATCTTCCCGGCATTTTCTACTCCCCCAAAAAATAAAATATCATTAACGGATAAAACGAGTCTCTGACGACTGTCAATAGATATTCTCGACGCATTTTCATGCAGTGCACTCCGAAACCGAGCATAGTTCATACGTGCAACACTACTGCAGAGGATTCACCGGGACGGCATGTGCTCCTGCACACCTATAGGATACGACCGTAACTCGCGACCTGATATACAACGATCGCTGTATTGCAGCAATCGTACATATGCGTAAATATTAATAAGACGTTGCAAGCCGCCCATTACCTTCGTGGGCAGAGAAAACCGAACGCTAGACAATGATGCAACGATTTAAGTAGTGTCTATTTAGCCGCGTTTTCCTATACGTGCCTTCAGAAAGAGGGCTTCGCGGCAAGCATTCGTGTGCTTCAGTGAAGCCACATTACTAAAACGCACAACGCGAGCGGGTGGCAGACGATGGTCATACAGAGGAGACATACATACTTGGGGTAATACTGACGCAGAACGTACAGAGTGCTAATTTAGTAATGGAAACACGAAGGAAAAATGCAAGCAGGTGCCAAGCGAATTCGGATAATACAGCGGCAAAGTAAGTGGCGAATTAGCTGCTATTGTGAGAGAATGTTGCGTTTGAAGTATCTATAATAAATGGTTGCCAAATGAACTAGTGCTAAAAGATGCGGTCACCCGAGCCGCAGCCGACCCCCAGCTTCCCACAAATTTCTTTCAATTAAGCCTTTACCAATATCCACCCTAAACTATTTGTGTACTTAGGCCCGAAACTTTATACAGCTTATTCAAGTTACATCTCAACATTACCACCTGCAAAGGAATACATCATCTATTTCACTTGAAATAATGTCTTCGGCACTCCCTAAAAAAAAAAAAAAAGAGGGGAGCGTCGATAGCGTGCGATTCGTACACTTAGCGTACGAATCTACTGGGACGTTGCAGTTATCTATACACAATGTCGAAAAGTGTCGCTAGCTAGGGTAGTTTTGTCACGCCATTCACAAAAGCGAGAACATTGAAAACAATATGCCTTAACACGAAGACCCTCAAATAAGAAAGGAGTCGATATTCGAGGCACCCATTCAAGGGAAACAATAGGCGAATAATGTGAGCGGATTCGAGTGACAACACCCCAGTGAAAGGCCCCTCCCAGTTAGTTAACTGAGAAAAAAAATGAGAGATGACAAGAGACAAAAGGAGAAAAAACAACAACAGTAGCACACGTCACGTTTAACGGGAACAATACACAAAGGCGCCTGAGGATCGAGAGAATAGGTCTGCCACCACTTCACCCGCAAAGTTTCGCCTACAAGGGGCGTCGCAGACCGGGCGCTCAAGGATATATTACGCGAGCACAAACGAACGCCATAAAAGAGAGCTCTCGACACGCCCGCTTCTCATATTGCACGCCCTGTGTTTTTTTCATTAGGGCGCCCCCCCTATTCAAATCCCGTCGGTATAGACAAAAGAGGTTTCTCCCTCTTCTCTCACTCTCTCTCTCTCACACACACACACTTTATTTCTCACAGTACGCGCACGCAAACGCCTCCTCCAAAAAGAAATGACGACGACGAGCAGAAAATCTGCGCTAGAAACAAACAAAAAAGAAAAAATACCACGCACCACGAACTACTCCGACCCGTCGTCCAGTACGCGACAGCGGAACAAAAGGCATAACTTGCGAAGCGCGCCACGAAGAGAGACGGAGAGAGAGAGAGGCGTTAACGCGGCGCGCAGGCGCAAAACGTTTGCGCTGGGCGGCCATTTGCAAGTCAATAACTGCCGGCTCGACCGAAGACGACAACTCGGCGCTTCGCTCAAGGGCCAGAGCACAAGTTGAAAAGAAGGCTTTCGTGAAGGGCGTCCTCGTTTTCGGGGCGCCTGAAAGGACGGGGCTTTCTTTTCTTTAATTTAAGTGCGAGGCATCTTGAATGGCAAGTAAACTTAAGAAATGAAACGGAATTCCTGGTTAACGCAAAGGAAATCTTTTTCACTTCTACATACGGGCGAGGGGAAAAAAAAGGTCCTACCAGTGCAAACGTAGAGCAATAACATTACGAAATATAAACTAGAACACTCATAATTTTCAATTAAAAATACGAAATCAGTAAGTCATTACGGAACAACAAGAGGACGGTTCGCTATCGGTGGCGAATGGACGCCCGCTGTCGCATAACGCTGGCTCCCAATTTAGCTACGTCGCGCACGCCACAGTTAAATCTCGGAGAAGTTCGCCGATGCTCTCGCGCCCACACTCGAAACACATTACTTTTGGTACTTAATACGTGGAGCGCATCACGCACGTCATTTCTTCTGCCATGGAGAGGCATATCGATCCAAGTAGTTCAAAGAGAAAGATAATGCACCATGTCGTCGCGCAAGGTGACGCCGGTTCAGACCCAGACGTATACGATATGCGTCGCCTTTTCCGAGTATCGAAGGTGATGTCGACGGAGCACTCGTCACGGCAGCTTGTGTGCGTGTCTTGTTTACACACACACACACACACACACACACACACACGCACACACACACATATATATATATATATATATATATATATATATATATATATATAATATATATATATATATATATATATATATTATATATATATATATATATATATATATATATAACTCATGCATGCACTCCACTCGGCACGACGAGCGGCGTTTCGCGACTGATGAGCCAGCTGGAAGCTGTCACGCGCCGATCAGATGCATGCACGTTGCATGTAGGCACATGTCTGCCGAGAGAAGAAGAGGAGGTGCTCAACCTCGCTTCCGAGAACCGGCTCTGACAGGCGAAGCAGTCCCGCAAGTGTTGTACGCGTCGTTTCAGCGCCCTCCAATAGAAACGACGACAGACCGACGTGACTTCACCGCGTAAGTTGGAAACGGTGACAGCGTGTAACAGAAATACAAAGAGCAGCCGGCGGAGATTGATATGTAGACTATATGTAGTCGTAAGTGTAGCTACTTTGCGTTCGTCTCTAAATGCGAGGATGTCGTGACCTATGGTAAACTACGTTCCGTGGTGTCTATGGGATTATCTCTCCCCCCCCCCCCCCCTGCACCTTCCTTTGGCTGCTGTTTGAAGGGAGCAAGGGGGGAAAGTTTGGTTTGACAGTCAAGTTGCGAGGGATGTAATTAAGAAAAACGGCTAAATCTAATTGCACTTACTCTGCCGCTCTGCCTAAATCATCATACATGAATATTCAATTAGCCCAGCCACGTAACTTGACTTTGTCGGCTTCTCCTCCACATTTTCCATTTCTGGTATACATCGTGATAAACGACGCAAATTCGCCCATCACCCGGTCAAGCACGAGAAATCCGATCTGGGACGCATTTTGGTAAAGCACGCGGCGCTGTCCTACGCGGGGTATCAGTGCACCGAACAAGCGCGGTGACTCATGCGATACGCAACAACAACAACAACGAAAAGAGTCCTCTATTTGGTAAGTCCTCACTTGCCTGGTATACGACTCTTTTAAATGAGACACATTATCTCCGTTAGGGAGATGAATATTGTACTTTTCTCGGAAAGTCAAGGAACTTGGAAAAGAGTTGACACGTAGTGTGGTTTTTTTCCTTGTTTTTTTTTTAATTAAGAGCTTTACGCAACACGTCGGGACTACTAAAACGGGTAACAAACATAGAGCTTCTTTTCATTTGTTATTTTTTGTTCATTTGTTAGAGAACAAAAAGAAAAACGGACGAGCATATATCATAAAGAGATCAAACGCATTTACTTAACTATCTCATAAAAAAGAAACATAGATAACGTTGTTGTTTTTTTCTTTGTTTTTTTGTAAGAGAGACCGGATTATCGACGACGATCCCTTCATCCTATATTACCCCGCGGAAACGGTGTTACCGAAAGCGAGAGTTGTCCAGAAAGCGCATTTTCTTTACGAGCACGACCATGCGAAAACCCGCCGTTCAGGAAATCGTATGAAACCCTAGCGGTGTGCTCCTCCGAACTTCATGACTGGTGTGCTCCTCCGAAGTCCACGATGGCGCCCACACCAGTTGGAGAACGGTGGAACACCGCATAAAAAGTGGTAGTAGCGCACTTACCCTTTCGCTGTCGCTCTCACTATCACACTGCAAAGGGAGAGAAAAAGAAACGAAACAATCTGTTAGCACAAATGTATACCGGCGGCCCTAAAGATAAAGAAGCAACGTGAAGACATGAAAAGCTAACGGACAAATACTCAGACGTATACCTTGACTGAGCACGAAGGTTTCGGCTAACATATTCATTACGGTGTCTAGGAAGGATTGTTGGACGTGAAGCAACTGGAAGACAAGTAAAACTTAAGCTTTTCACAGCAAATATTAACAGCCAATATGACTTAACAGTTGCGATCAAATAAAAAAAAAGGTTTGTGCCAGAAAGACATTTCCAATAACGAAATTAGGAATTATGTTACGTTCTTTGTAACATTTGCAAAACGAAACCCTGCTACGCACATGGTAATGCATTGTCATGCGATCGATGGCCAGACTTATTGCTAGAAATGAGTGTTGAAAAATTCAATTCCCCCCCCCCCTCCCATCGACATCAGGCCAAAATCACTGCTTCCTCCGGTGGTGGCTTATCATAGACTAAATGACCATGACAGCTGCTGAAGTCATGTGGCGACGTTTACATCTAGTGTCGAGCGATAACGTCATGACAACGTCACAAATTTTGAACAACAGTGAAATCGTGATGGCGATGTCACGTCGCTACGTCACAGCGTGACGTCACTAGCGGCGCAGGTCACACGGCTTTTCGTACGACATCAGGGGCTGCGCAACGATATACTTCAGCCTTTCGCCTTGATGAAACAAAGGCCCTTGCGTCACATTTAGAAACATGGAACCTCGGGAGCAGCTAAATGACGTCGCGGCGGCACAATACACAAACGGGGACGCATGACGCAAGCACCACATATCCTGATACGAGTCACGCTTACATGATCTCCAAAGAACGCGTAAGTCATTTGCGCTAAAGTTCTCAATTTTAAATCCAATGCGACAATTACAAACAGTTGTCCTTCATCAATAACTCGCAGCGTTATGGCCCTGTCTGTCACTGCCCTAGAACACAACACATTGATTGATTGATTGATTGATTTGATTGATTGATTTGTGGTGTTGAACGTCCCAAAACCACCATATGATTATGAGAGACGTCGTAGTGGAGGGCTCCGGAAATTTCGACCACCTGGGGTTCTTTAACGTGCACCCAAATCTGAGCACACGGTCCTACAACATGTCCGCCTTCATCGGAAATGCAGCCGCCGCAGCCGGGATCGATCCCGCGACCCTGCGGGTCAGCAGCCGACTACCTTAGCCACTAGACCACCGCGGTGGGGCATAGAACACAACACAGAAAAAATCATGTTTTAACGCAAGGATAGCATTAAAATGAAACGGCAAAGGAGCAAGCAAGCTATGTGGCGATAAAAAGAACGCCAGAACAAAAACGCGTTCTCTCGTACGTAATAGTTACACAACCATTTTCCCGCGTAGTTTTGTTATTAACGTATTCTGCTCATCCACGCCGCTGATGGACCTGGCTATTATTTTTTGTTGCTTCCTTGTTTGTTTATTTGTCTGTCACTGCATACACATGCGGTACACGTGCCATTCGTACACGCTATGTCCAAATTTAAACAATGTTTGCCGTTTTGCCACCTACACCGTCATCAAAGCACTGCCAAAAAAAAAAAAACGGCAACGGCGTCAGCATTCGCCTTTCCAGCTACACTAAAGGCACAAGCCTTTATGCTTCGACGCCGCTACCAAGAACGACACGAGGTTTAACAAAATGAAAAAAAAAAAAAACAAAACACACACTGATTGAAAAGAAAGGAAGAGAAGAAACACAACTGATGCACGCCTTCCGTTTTCTACTGCCCACGGGAAATCTGCCCCGATCTCCCGACATCAAGAAAAATGAGAGAGAGAGAGAGAGGAGAGAGAGAGAGAGAGAGAGAGGAGAGAGAGAGAGGAGAGAGGACACACATCCTCAAGGGTTAAGAAATGTGTCAGAGTTGATTCAAGAAGAGAGAGCATGCGAGAAGAGGCCGGATATCCCGGCGGCGATACAGGAAAGGAGAAAGAAGAGTCGACGGCCTCCTATCACTCCTCCAGCTCAGTTACATCCGTCACGAAAGGCCGTCATTACAGCACGCGCGCGACTCAGAAGCCGCAATCAAACTCGAGCTGCACGCAGACAGCGCCAGAGACAGAGAGGGCAACGGCACAGTAACCGCGCGCAGCGCCGAAGGAGTCATCGGCAAACACGCTGTTTTTATCCACCGCTCTTCACCCTTCCCCCCCCCCTCCCCCAAACCGAAACGCCTCGACTGGAAACGCCTTTGACGTTTGCCGACGCTGACAGGGAGGGGTATGCAGCGGCGGTCGAGCAGCGCTGCAGAGCGCGCGCTCCGCCAACTTCGCAGTCGGTTGTCGTTTATTTATCGTTGTTTCGCAGACCCCTTCCTGCACCGCAACGCTTTCACTCGCGCCCTACTGCACACGACATACACGCGCGACGGCTTTTCAACCGAACATACAACGACGGCCCAACAAGAAGTCGCGCGAAGTA